>JAMZAV010002547.1:0-223616 GCA_024449915.1 Sweltsa coloradensis
AAGGAATATGGCCTTAAACAGGCGGCACGTTCATGGGAATGCTAAAAATTAATCTTTTCTTGTTGAAAACTTAAATTTTGTCAAATAAAAAATATGATCCATGGTGTATGTTAGGAAGCAGGATTCCAATCTCATTGTAATAGGCCTTCATGTTGATGATTTTTTCATTTTCTCTAATAACAAGTCAGAAACTGAGGAACTCAAAAAAACAAATCAGCCACAGCTTCAAAATGAAGGCCCCTAGGAGAATTGCAGGAATGTTTGGGGATGAAGGTGATCAGAGATAAAAAAATCTGGTACAATCAAACTAAATCAATCAAAGTATGCAGAAGAAGTTCTTGACTAGTTTTGGTATGGAGGGTTGTAAGGCTGTAGGATCCCCGATGGAGTCACGATATTGTACCATACTTCTTCTGCTCATTACCATGTCAATTACTTATCTCACCTAGTTAACAGTGTTAATTATCTTGGCCTACACTTATGCACATCAATGTTTTTCAGGTGTACCACCCTCATCTGCCAGCTCCAGTGTGTCCGACAGTCCTCGTGTTGGTATGAGCCACTATGAAGAAGACGTGAAGCAAGATAGAGGTAATCAAGCTGACAAAGCCTACAAGAGAACGAGATCAGAATTATGTGAATATGTTAGTGAAGATCATCATAATGTTACTGATGATGATGATACTTCATTTATAAATAAATCACAATCACTTGTTTCTTGTGATAATAATGCTTCGGGCTCTAGTGAACAGACCAGCCTAGAAGAAGCTGGAATCAACACCTCGGTCAGGGAAACAAGAGGACGTGCAGTGTGTCGCGTCGTCTTCTCAGCACAACGACCTCACTGACCTTGTTGACATTCACAGCCGTGAGAAGAAGTGGGCCTGCGACCGGTGTGACAAGAGATACACTCAGCGACGCAACCTGACAACACATCAGAAGATCCACAGTGGAGGGAAAACAATATTCGTGTCAAGTTTGTAATAAGAGTTTACTCGATCCTCCACCCTTGCAAGGCATAAGAACATCCACAGTGGAGTGAAACAATATTCATGTGAATTTTGTAATAAGAGCTTTACGAGATCCTTCACCCTTGCAATGCATAAGAACATTCCACAGTGGAGAGAAACAATATTCATGTAAAAGGTTGTAATAAGAGCTTTACTCAATCCTCCCACCTTGCAATCCATAAGAAAATCCACAATGGAGTGAAGCAATATGCATGCGATGTTTGTATTAAGACTTTCACTCAATCCTCCAACCTTGCAAGACATAAACTTATCCATAGTAGAATGAAACTATTTACTTGAGATATTTGTAATTAAAAGCACCCTGTGTCCCACAGCCTTGTGAGGCATCAAAGACCTAAAGATTTAAACCTGTATTTTAATAGAATATAATGTCGCCAAAATCAGACGCCGCTTCTCTCCTGCCTCCCGGTCGCAAGCGACTGTACCTCCCGTACCACTGCTCGGCATGCATATAAGCCGCGTGTAGTGGGCGGGAGAGACAGTTGCACAAACAAGACCGACGAGGTAGGGGAGATGCCAACTATATTTATAAATGTCAAGTTTGTAATAAGAGCTTCACTGACTCCTCCACCCTTGTAAAGCATTTGAAAATGCATGTAGTGATACTATAGTAGTACCTCAATACTTCAAAACTCAGGTACTAGTCCAAAATTCGGGGTATTTCTAACAAAAACTTCGGTTCTGAGTCCTGACTATTGATCTAGAACTCTATTTGCTTTCTTTAAAATTTGGTATTTATTTATTTAATTTATTTAAAATCATTTTATTACAGATTCATGTGGACGATCTCTGGGCTTTCAACTATTGCAAATACGTAAATTTGTAAGAGCTTGGTTAAGAATATGGTGAAAAAAAAAAATCAGTGGTTACCATAGAAGACTTTGTGCAATAGGAATTCATACAGCTTCTGTTTAAAAGCATCACGCGTAGGAAATGAGAAAAGGAGATGTTTTTGAAATCAGAGTGTATCGCATGATGTTGAGGCGCCCACAAGGCGGGTACTCCTCAATTATTTATAGGTCGTGCCCATTGTCCAGGCACGACTTACGAGAGAAAAAAGGGCCGGGAGTTTTGCCGGTTAGCGGGAAGTCAGCTGGTGGCTATATTCTTTTCCCTGACCACCTTGTCAAGTAGTTGCTCAGTTTAAGTAAAAAAATTTTCATGGGCGTTTCACTGGTTACAAATGTATTCTAATAATGTAAATAGTTTTATTTCATTTACCAACATATCACTGTATTATTCTGTTTTTGGATGGTTCGATATTTTTATTTTCTTAAAAATGTATTCTTGTAAATAATTTGGGAGGCCTACTCTCTGAAGAAATCTTTTTGTCTAGTCTGTTGTGATTTTAAAATTGAATTGTTTGATTGGGGGCTGCTGAAAGTAGTCATTGAGTAAATTTTTAAAAATTATTTAAATGTTTTTGTTACCAGTACTGTGAAAAATCCAATGAATTATTATTTAACTGTACTGATATATAGCCAAAGTTTCTTTTTCTCATTATATACGTACAGTGTTGGACGTGTTTGTCCCAGGTCTATGCAGTGTCCGTGAAGTTTGTACAAGGGCAAACGTGTGTTATAATAAGCGATGTTAAAACGGGAGGGATGGTGAAAAACAACGTTAAACAAAAAAGATAGAAATATTGGGAATGAAGAAAAAAAAAATCTCCAAAAAACAAATATTGATAAACGTTATATAATTCCGTCTTCCAAGCTTTTTTTTTGTAAAATAAGACACGGACCACGTGTACTTGATCGTGTTGTACTGATAGCTCCTCCACCCGCACTGACTGAGCCAATCAACCGCTTGCGATCGTATAGTTCTTGGCTCATAGTTGGAAAAGCTTCACTGTGCTTCTGATGATGCTGAATGTCCTAGTAGTATATTTAAATGTATGTGTGCTGTTAAACTTTGCATAATGTGTCAATGACCTTTTTTGGGGGTTGGGGGAAAATTAATTGGATTTTTGAAGTTTGTTTGGTTGTGCATAATTTTAAATTGATTTTGAACGGCTGAATTAATGAGACTATGGGCCCTATATTTTGATGTGAAGATTTGTAAAAAAAAGAGCTTCACTGTTTTCTCCAGCCATACAATGCATAACAAAATCCACATAGTCAAACTGTATTTGAGTAAAGTTTAAGTTTTTAATAAGAGCTTATTTGACTTTCTCATCTTTAAAATTTGTGGGGAATATCCAAATGTAATTTAACCTGTAAGAGGGTGTATAAATATGTTTATGTACTCCTCTTAGCCCAGCTTGCTACAAGGAAATGTGATTTTATTTTAGTAAAAAATTTAAAAAATTTAAGTTCTCATAGCAAAAATATTACGCTAATCAATAGAAATTGTCAAGTTTTTAATAAGAGCTTATTTGACTTTTCTCATCTTTCAATTTGTAGGAATATCCAAATGTAATTGTAACTGTAAGGGGGTTTGTATAAATATTTTTATGTACTCCTCTTAGCCCAGCTTGAAAACAAGGAAAGTGATTTTTTTTTAGTAAAAACATTTAAAAAATTTAAGTTCTCATAGCAAAAATATTACGCTAATCAATAGAAATTGTCAGTTGTATTTACCAGGGCTGCACACAATGAGCAGTATTTATTTATCCCTTCAAAAACCAATAAAAAAAGTGTTGTCAAATTGCATGTTTTATTAAAAAGTTGACGCATATTGTGTTATACGATATCATAATTTTAGAGATAAAACAGATTGTCATATAAACCATTGTTCAGTTTGTGCTGGTTGTTTGATAATAAAGTGAATTTTGCAAAATAATAAAGGGGTTTTGTTTTTGTTAAGATTCTGAACCTTTCTTATGGATGCGACATGTCAAACCAATAACAAATGACTGGTTCACCTCGACCCTTTGCATAGTATACTCATATAGCAACTTATGGAGTGTTGTTAGACCCATATATCAACATATAGAATGTTGCTAGACCCATATTTCAACATATAGATTGTTGTTAGACCCATATATCAACATAGCTATAGAATGTTAGTAAGGTTGCCCATCGATATATATCGATACACACAATTAATTTCGATATCGATATTTGTTTTCTACATCGCGATATTTCAAAGTACCAAAATTGCCTTAAAAACGCGTAAAAAATGAAAAAATTTGGTTTCGGTATTGAGTAATTTTCAGTATTCAGTCGAAAATCGCGTCGCCCTGCTGAGAGTGCACTCGGCAACGGTTCGAACTGGCGTCATACAGTGGGCGTGGCGATAGGAAGGACCACATGTTGTGGGAACTGTCATGGAAACTATATTTAAAAAAACTGGATAGAAAAATATCGATATATATCGATATCGTTCGGCCTTTTTTTTTTCGATATCGATAATGGATTTTATATCGTTGGGAATCCCTAGTTGTTGGGACTATTATATCAACATAGTGTTTAATTGTTTTTAAAACTATCATTTGTTGACCACTTATAAGTGGTGTGTGCGATGCACAGAGTTGTTCAAACAGTGACATTTACTGATTATTAACAATATTTGAAAAACAAATTGTGAAAACAAATGTATTTGTAATCCCTGTAAGTATATTTGAATGGAATTCTATTCATTTTTTAATGTTGCTCAATGTCTTATCAATAAAATGATTCACTTAATTTTTATAATTTGTCTTAAATATCCTGTTTTCACTTTTGTGAGAAATAAAAATTAAAGTATAAAATATGTAATAAAAAACCCCAAACAAACAATTGTATTAGAGGTGAACACCCTAGCATGTTTAAGTGGTTCCCAAAAACAGGAGTGGACGAAATGTTTTATTAATCCTGGATGTGGCCCATATAAGGAACTTTAACATCCAAAGTTCAGTAAGAAAGAAGTAAAAATATAGCAGAAAGTCAATATTTGTCTTTTTCTCGCAACACCTTCTTTCTTTTCTTCCATAAAACAGGCCTCAATGCTTTGTCAGCTGACCTGTGTGACTTCAAGTATTTCTAGCTCACTTAAGTGGTCGTACTTGTAAACCATGAACCAAATAATATAAGCTGGGCCTGTACCGTCTAGTGTTACAGGGATCCTTAGGATTGCTTATGTTTCCACAGCAGTTTTCATTATTATTTTTTAATATCGCCTTAATCATATGAGTTTTATAATCCAATCAACATAAGCATACGTCGTTACCGGTAATTATCTTGGCCTTTCACTTATGCACAAACAATGTTTTTCAGGTGTACCACCCTCATCTTGCCCCAGCTCCAGGGGTCCGACCAGTCCTAGTGTTGGTATGAGCCACTATGAAGAAGACGTGAAGCAAGAGAGAGGTATAGCAAGCTGAAAAAGCCTACAAGAGAACGAGATCAGAAATTATGTGAATATGTTAGGAAGTTTATCATAATGTTACTGATGAGATGATGCTTCATTATAAATAAAAACACAATCACTAGTTTCTTGGGATAATAATGCTGTGGGCTCTGGTGAACAGACCAGCCTACAAGAAGCTGATATCAACACCTCGGTCAGGAAACAAGAGGACGTGCAGTGTGTTGCATCGTCTTCTCAGCACATCGACCTCACTGATCTTGTTGACATGCACAGTCGTGAGAAGAAGTGGGCCTGCGACCAGTGTGACAAGAAATACACTCGGCGCCACAACCTTGTATCACATGAGAAGATCCACAGTGGAGTGAAACAATATTCATGTGAATTTTGTAATAAGAGCTTTACGGACTCCTCCCACCTTGCAAGTCATAAGAACATCCACAGTGGTGTGAAACCATATTCGTGTGAAGTTTGTAACAAGAGCTTTACTCAATCCTCCTACCTTGCAAGTCATAAGAACATCCACAGTTAAGTGAAACAAAATTCATGTGAAGTTTTAAGGCCAGGTTTTCCCTTTGGTTAGTTTCAAGCAAATCCGCTAGTTGGGCGCTACTGGTCAAAACTACGCGGGCGTTTGAATGTGGTTTGGTTGAAAGTGCCCCGTAAAGGTAGGCAACTTCTCAGACGTCTGTGAATGGAGGCTGCAACTCTTTAGGGGTTGCGGGGGAGTGGGGCGAGGGGCGAGCAGTTTAGAGCAAAAAAGGGTCCTTCTTCTAGGTATTGAAGTATTGACATAAAAGAATAACAGATTCGGAAGAAGGGTCCGGCCATTATAAATATATCTTTGTGTGCCAAGCTTTACAACACACCAATTTAGTTTACAACCGTTTTATACCTTCATCAGATCTGTCAATCGACAATCACGACGAATTTAAATAATTATTGGAAAGTCTTCTTTTGTAACGGACAAAATATCGATTCCTACAGCATTTATATGAATAAATATTTATTGTAATATAAACGTTACACTTTATTGAGACACAGTCTCGTCTCGTTGGGGTCTAATAAACATAAACATAATTTTAATATACATTATATTTTCTGAAAACAAATAAATTTTGTTTGAATTACGTCTTGATATGTTTACACATATTTGAATCAGGAATAGAGGAATATTAATTAGTTGATCAATTGTTATCCCGTTTACGTTTTGCATCTTCATTACAAAATATATAACTGGAATATGTAACTGGATGATTATATTTGGTAGGATTTTTTACACACATAATGATAGAAAATTCCTTATCATAATCACCATAATACTTTTGTCGATGATATAGAACTTTGCCTGTCAAATTGTACCAGTTATGACAAATCCTCTCAACAAGAGCCCGAGTGTGAGTTTGATGAGCTAATATTGCACTCAAAATATTATTTTATTGTTTGAATAATTTTTCTAACGTGTGGACTCAAATACTTCTCTCAAGTGAATGAGTTGTATCCCTTGAAAAGGGTTTCGCACAAAATGTAACCTTCTTTGTATGCGAAGGTTTTCAACTCAGTCGTATCATAATATGGCGCGTTATTGTCAACATTAGTAGCAGATTCGGGAAGAGGATGAAAGAAAATACCTCTAAACATTTAGGCCTACAATTCCGCATTTTTGTTACCACAATCAGCACTTTGTCAGTGGAAACTAATAAGATGCTAATTGTTATTGGTAAAAAGTAACGTGAATATTAGTAAAAAAAAAATAATTAAATTAAATATTTAAAATAATCGTACTTAGAATCCACCTTCTCGGTCACAAAACTGATTACGTGATGTAATTTGATTTTACTTGACGGCTCACGATATGTATACCACAGACAATCACTAACATAATCGTTCCACAGCCCAAGCTGTCGCTTTCATTTACTATTTGGCGCAGATAAACAAACTCTCCAGAAAGTGAATAATGCAATCAGGTGTCACAAATAATTCTAGTGTAAGAATCAAAATACAAAAATTGATACCAATTATAAATTATGTTCAATCTTACCATCAGGTGTATACCTTTCTAGTGACTACCCGATCCGCTCCGCTGAGATTTGATGCGATACGATTACTTTAAATTGCATATATTAAAAAATTTATGTGCTTATGCAAAATAAACCCCGTTGAGGATTCGATCAAAAATAATGAACACACACCACAAAAATCTAAGACACTATCATCAATCTTTGCTATCATGTCATTATAGCCTGTTGCTCGCGATCAAAAATAAGATACACAAGAAACCTCAAAACCAATGACACCTATATGTCATTACAGGGGCAGGTAGCAACTTGTGTGTAAAAACTCCCCCCCCCCCCCCCCCCACCCTCCCTCCCATCGACGGCCAAATATCCATTTCGATTCTGAAGGAAAGGTCGCCGAATATATCTTTTGTGTGAACAGCCAATTTCGTTTACAACCATTTAGGTGGTCCGCCACTCGCCACACGGCTTCCTTCCCCAGTTATGTCAATTTTCAACCTCAAAATGTCGTCAATTTAAATTATAATTACATTTGAATAATTATAATTCAAATATTTTTGTAATGAACAAACATTTATTTCTACAGCATGAATATTACAGTAAATAATTGTGAAAAAAAAGGAAGGGCTAATTCAATTTGTGTGTGTGTGTTTACATCTTTGCTACAGCAAATAAAGTGTAATTTACCTCATTTACACATGTCCACGTTATGTTCCCAATAAATCAAACTACAATTCGAACTACAATATTGTCGTGGTATAGCAGTTTTGAAATTTTCCCAAGCTAGAACCGAATTCAGAACCGTCCGACTTGACAAAGCAATGATCTCCTTATCTGCCCAGTGCTCAAGCCAGTTCTAGGAATCAAGGTGGATTTTGTTTTTATGTTGCAATGTTTTGAAAGGGAACAATATGATGTCTGAGTATACCTCCTCTTCCAAACACATTCGAAGCAGACCATCTACAAGGGTTCAGATAATGTGTTTTTTTACGTGCTTACTTCTTGTTGTTGTTGATATTTTGAAAATTAGCACCATGCCAGTGCCATGCTAATGGCCACCCGCCATAGCATATTATGCGTTGCACGCTCTTATAGATTATAATAACACAAACGAGCAATATGATATGCATGCAATAAAATAATATATAAATTATACAAAACCAGTGCAATATTTCAATAATTTATCCAATTGCTATCAATGACACTAACCAATATTATAGCCCATTACGGAAGTCGATGAAAATCATATCCTCATAAAACTATACTCAATGATAATCGTGGGGTATCGTCTAATAAATAAGTTTTTCCTTTTCGTTTTTCTGTTTTGATTTTCCCCTTTTCTTTCTTTTCTTTTCTTTCAATCTTTCTTTTCTTTTTCTTTTCTTTTTTTGCCCTTGGGTTCATTAATTAATTTCTTTAAAATATCAATTTGGAATTATTTGTTACAAAATTGTTGTGTTATTAATACATTGTTGTTGTAATATTACTATCTAAAACTTTACTTTACTATAGTTCATTGTCGTGTCTGCATCTATGTAATCAGATTTATTTAGTTGTCCTCTTTTGTAAAATCAGTTTTTTAACTGGATAGGATAGACTTTATACAAATAAATAAAATTAATAAATAAATACCAATCGAAAAAAAAGCACGCATTAAACTAAATCAAAGAATCTATTTCTCACAAACATTTTATCATTTTGCTCACTACGGTGATAGCGACAATTCAGTATTTTAGTTTTGTTTCGTCAGTTGAGGAGTGTTCACAGATAGATGTTTTTTCTTATAGGCTAACTCTCTGAAGTAGGGCTACGCATTGAATTATTTTGCTTGATATATTTATTCGTTTCTATTTACTTCTTCCCACTCCCCAACAACTCCCCATCAGCTTCAAAATACAAGTAGCTATTATTACGGTCAAAAGTGATTTATAGTCATGACAATTGATGTGAAACGCGTGTTTCAACATATATTTTGTCAATATCATGTAAAAAATATTCACAAAATGTGCTTTATCTCGTACACGAAAATTATGTGAGCTTATACTGAATCGAGCAAAATAGTAAATTTGTTTCACAGAAAAGACACCAATATTGGTCGAGATCTTTGTAGACTAACAGTGACAGGTGGTGCCACTGTCAGATAACTTAAAAAATTGAAAGGCGAGTTCCGACCGCCAAAGATGAATGAATGGACGATCCCTCCATGAGGCAGAACAATCAACATTTCGACATCGCATAAAAAAAACTGAGAAATGGGAAAAGAGGAACCTATTGTGCAAAAAACAAATACCATCTCTAAACTAAAAGTAGATTTGATAAGCCTCATATATTCTGTTTAATGAATTCATTGTCTTATTTACATTTTTCTAAGCATTTTCGTTTTTTTTGCAAAGTGTTTAGCCTCATATTTAAGGAAATAACCGATTAAATCTTATCAATTGGTTATATTATTTGTTTTACAATTCCTCTTAGAATTGAGCTACGATTTGATTGAAAAACATGTTAGGTGTGGTTTTGACTTGATGAATTGAATGAACTATATATATAATCACTTAATGAGAAAAATTACACGATTTAACTATCACTTATACAAGAATGCCCACCTTTCAAACCATTCCCTTTTATTGCTATCAGGCCCTTTCACAGGTCGTAAAATCGCCCTATTGTATTCGTCATGCATCTCTCCATCCTTTCTTCAAGCCAAATACTTTTGGAAAGGGTTGGTTTGTTGTCATTTTGTAAAAGGTTTGCAGAGTGCAAAAAAAACTCAATCACTGGCCAGTAATGAAACTAATATTATTTCAATCTTGTCATTTACTTGATGCTGAGTCGAGACAAAATTTATACTACACACCTGCCTAGCCTGCTTTTTCCGGTTATTTGAGTTTTTGAGAGGCGATTTAGCTTTATAGTTTCATTCAATTAGTGTGTGTATTGATTATTCGATGAATGACATAATAAACTAATTATTAGCTTTAAAGTATTATAGTACCTAGCGGTATGCTACACGAATAATGAAGTACCTTTCAAATGTTTTTAAGCCACTGCAGAACCCAGTGGATATACACTCCATATCATTATATGCCAATAAAACAACAAGACGCCCTTTCGTCGCCGCATACATAGTTCAATGCCTGGTCGCCTATACTCAATGGTCTCAAATGATAATCATTACGAACTTCAAGGTGTGTCGTGGATTATTTGTAAATTAAATTTAACCACGAGTGGCATTTTCGAGATAATTGTAAGCGTATGCAGGTGAGGGGACAATCGCCTAGTTCCCGCGCCTTCAATCCACTAATACACATTTCAGTATAGTGTAATTAGTAATTAGATGTATGTGACAGGTGCTGAGGTGACATGCATCAATTTGTTTCAAAGTTGAATTTTGTCCTTCCCGCAGGCGACTGGTAAACTTACTACCGAGTTCCAAACACTGCCACTCTGAGCGCTCCTTGTCGGACGAAAATTTTGTTCAATGTTTATAACTAATTCCAGTCATAATTTGAAAACGGTGAAAGATATCTTAAAAATTTAAAAAGCAATCAACTACAACAAGTAAATGCAATGTCTAAGTGAAGCCCTTTTAGTAATGTTTTGTCAGTAACAGAAACAATTGGTAATTTAATCAAATGTAATTAATTTTATTTTAAAGGAATTTATAATTGGAAATTTGAAAATACGGCATCATTCAGACATTACGATTTTTCCGTATTATATTAAAACGTTTGAATTTCGTTTCTAAGTTGATATTTGCTCTGTTTATCGCTGGAATAGTCAATTGTGCAGATGCTAATTAAAGTGCATTGTTATGATGTAATTATACATTTTAGCGAGGAATGTTAGGCACGATTGAAGCTGAATATTTATGCTTTCTAAAAGTCCGAAATCACCCTTCTTAGCTTTATTAGTTCCGAAGATAGGGCTATTTTCCTGCAAAGCACGCCAAATAATATTCCATTCCCCTTACCCCTCTAGAGGGCCCTAGTGCTAGCTATATCCTGACCTTAAGAAGAGCTTCACTGACTCCTCCAACCTTGCAAAGCATAAGAAAATCCACAATGGAGTGAAGCAATATGCATGCGAAGTTTGTATTAAGACTTTCACTCAATCCTCCAACCTTGCAAGACATAAACTTATCCATAGTAGAATGAAACTATTTACTTGAGAAATTTGTAATTAAAAGCTCCCTGTGTCCCACAGCCTTGTGAGGCATCAAAGACCTAAAGATGTAAACCTGTATTTTAATAGAATATAATGTCGCCAAAATCAGACGCCGCTTCTCTCCTGCCTCCCGGTCGCAAGCGACTGTACCTCCCGTACCACTGCTCGGCATGCATATAAGCCGCGTGTAGTGGGCGGGAGAGACAGTTGCACAAACAAGACCGACGAGGTAGGAGAGAAGCCAACTACATTTATAAATGTCAAGTTTGTAATAAGAGCTTCACCGACTCCCAACACCCTTGCAAAGCAATTGAAAATGCATGAAGTGATACTATAGTAGTCCCTCAATACTTCAAACTCAGGTACTAGGTCAAAATTCGGCGTATTTCTAACAAAAACGTTGGTCCTGAGTCCTGACTATTGATGTAGAACTCTTATTTGCTTACTTTAAAATTCGGTATTTATTTATTTGTTTATTTAAAATCATTTTATTACAGATTCATGTGGACGCTCTCTGGGCTTTCATCTATTGCAAAAATGTAAATATTTAAGAGCTTGGTTAAGAATTTGTGAAAATCAAATCAGTGGTACTATAGAAGACCTTGTCCAATAGGAATTCATACAGCTATTGTTTAAAAGCATCACGCGTCGGAAATGAGAAAATGAGATGTTTTTGTATCGGAGTGTACCGCATGATGTTGAGGCGTCACTAGGCGGTATTCCTCGATATTTTTTTTTTTTTTTTTTTTTTTTAATGTATTCTTGTAAATAATTTGGTAGGCCTACTCTCTGAGGAATCTTTTTGTCTAGTCTGTTGTGATTTTTAAATTGATATTGTTTGATTAAGGCTGCTGGAAAGTAGTCCTTGAGTAACTTTTTAAAATTATTCAAATGTGTTTGTTACCAGTACTGTGAAAAATCCAATGAATAATTTATTTAACTGTACTGATATATAGTTGGATGAGCGTAGCGAGCGAAGCGAAGATTCCATTTCACTACACTGGAGAAAAAAATCCAGAATGTTTTTTTTTTTTTTTTTCTTTTTTTTTTTTTTTTTTTTGTGTGTCTGTGAACACGATTCTGGCTAAACCAATACTCCAATTGGGATGAAATTTTATGGAGGTCTATGAAATCTCTGAACGAAGAACTGCAAGGGGGGAAAAATCGATCGAAAAATTATTTCTCATAAAAATCGCAATTTTACGATTTTTTTTTCGATTTTTAAAAACATTCTTTGACTTATAACATCTACATGCTTTATTCGATTGTAATGATTTTTTCACAGAACCTTAATTTTATGAATTAATATATTTGTGTGAAATTTGAGCGCAATCGAAATATTATTTCTTATGAAAATCGTAATTTTACGATTTTTTAAAATTTTTAACATTTCTTCGACGAATAAAACCTACATGCTTTATCCGATTGTAATGATTTTTTCACAGAACTTTAATTTTATAAATTAATATATTCGTGTGAAATTTGAGCGTAATCGAAAATTATCTATTAAAAAATCGCTATTTTACGCTTTTTTCGTTTCAAAAAATTACGCTCATCCATCAACGCGACGGGACTTTAGCGTTTTCCTAGTCTAGTTTCATTTCACATATATACGTACAGTGTTGGACGTGTTTGTCCCAGGTCTGTGGAGTGTCCCGTGAAGTTTGTACAACGTAACACGTGTGTTATAATAAGCGATGTAAAACGTAAGGATGGTGAAATGATGTTAAACAAGAAGATAGAATTATTAATGGAAAACGACGAAAAAAATGTTCAAAAACAAAAATTGAGTAACGTTATATAATTACATCTTCCAAGCTTTCTTTTTGTTAGATAAGACACGGACCACCTCTGCTTGATCGCGGTGTACTGATAGCTCTTCCAATCAATGACCGAGCCAATCAACCGCGTGCGATCGTATAGTTCTTGGCACATATTGGAAAAGCTTCACTGTGCTTCTGATGATGCTGAATGTCCTTGTAGTATATTTAAATGTATGTGTGCTGTTCAAATTTGCATAATTGTTCAATGAGCTTTTTTGGGGGGTTGGGGGAAAATTAATTAGATTTTTTAAGTTTGTTTGATTTTGCATAATATTAAAAAGATTTTGAACAGCTGAATTAATGAGGGACTACTAGGCCCTATATGTTAATGTGAAGATTTGTTAAAAATGAGCTTCACTGACTTCTCCAGCCTCACAATGCATAAGAAAATCCACATAGTGAAACTGTATTTGTGTTAACTTTAAGTTTGTAATAAGAGCTTATTTGACTTTTCCTATCTTTCAATTTGTAGGAATATCCATAGTTAACTTAACCCGTTAGAGAGTGTATAAATATGTTTATGTACACCTCTTAGCCCAGCTTGCAACAAGGAAATGTGATTTTATTTTAGTAAAACGTAAAAAAAAAATTAAGTTGTTCTCATAGCAAAAATATAACGCTAATCAATAGAAAGTGTCAGTTGAATTTACCGGGGCTGCACACAATGAGCAGTATTTATTTATCCCTTCAAAAATCAATAAAAAAAGTATTGTCAAATTGCATGTTTTATTAAAAAGTTGACGCATATTGTGTTATACGATATCATAATTTTAGCGCTAAAATAGATTGTCATATCACCATTGTTCAGTTAGTGCCTGGTTGCTTGATAATAAAGTGACATTTTGCAAAATAATGAAGGGGTTTTGTTTTTGTTTGAGATTCTGAACCTTTCTTATGGATGCGACATGTCAAACCAAAAACAAATGACTGGTTCACCTCGACCCTTTGCATAGTATACTCATATAGCAACTTATGGAATGTTGCTAGACCCATATTTCAACATATAGAATGTTGTTAGACCCATATATCAACATATAGAATGTTGTTAGACCCATATATCAACATATAGAATGTTGTTAGACCCATATTTCAACATATAGAATGTTGTTAGACCCATATATCAACATATAGAATGTTGTTAGAACATTATATCAACATAGTGTGTATAATTGTTTTTAAAACTATCATTTGTTGACCACTTGTTAATGGTGTGTGCAATGCACAGAGTTGTTCAAACGGTGACATTTACTAATTATTAACAATATTTGAAAAACAAATTGTGAAAACAAATTTATTTGTTATCCCTGTAAGTATATTGGAATGGATTTCTATTCATTTTTTTAAGTGCATCAATGTCTTATTAATTAAATGATTCACTTAATTATTATCATTTGTCTTAATTATCCTGTTTTCACTTTTGTGAGAAATATATAATATAACGTATAAAATATAAAATATGTAATAAAACCTCAAACAACAATTGTAATAGGAGGTTAAACACCCTAGCATTTAAAGGGATCGTTCACCTCTTATGTAAAGGTTCACACAGATATCCATTTACCTAAGTAGACTCCATTTACAACTAATGATTGACCAAAAATAATCGTAATAACGCTAAATTAATTGTTAAATGTGCAAAGGAATTTCGTTCATCTTCCCCACTTATCAGTCGTAGCAACAGCGCACGAGTAGAGGGTGGCAGAGTGTCGAGTGTTGAGGCGAGCTGCGTCATCTTATTGGGTTATCACTTAGCACGCGACACAAGCTTTGAAGGAGGGTGGGGGATAAGACATTGATCCTCGGTTTAAATTAGGTCGAAACAAAACACATGTGCATCTCTCAACCTGGCTGAGATGGATTTGGTAATTTCTGGATTGATTTACATAACATGTACATCTGTTATTCACACAAAGCAAAATACAAATACGCCTATACAATCTTGTAATCTCGTGTATGGAGCACAGCAGTCATGTCACTGTTTACAATAAAATAAGCAGGAGAAGGTGAAGGTGAATAACGTACCAATAGGGTGCACTTTCAGTCTTATCTTGAGTCTTGACGATGACTATTTTTGTGTACTTGGAACGATCATATTTCCTTTAAAACTTTTCATTTCATTTCATTTATTGTCTTGTCTTGTCTCTACGCTAGGTACGGCCATTCCATTCCATTAGCACAAGTATCGAGTGATTGTTACAAAATTATGAAATTCTGTTGTTTCGACAATCGACTTGTTAGATCTACACAAGTGTATCCCCCCCCTCCTCCCCCCCCGGGCTACAGTCGAAAGATTAATATTTAATGCTGATGCACTATGCCAGTACTCTTTGTATGTTGTCCAATATGCTGTTGACGGACTAGTATATCATACTAGCAATAATGAGGTGAGGTATATGTATAAAGTCAGTGTCACTGATATAATATTGTTTATCTTTTTACGGTGCATTAAAGTAGATAGATAGTACAAGTGTAACACGAGAGACTTATTCGGGAGCTCCCCGGTTCGAATGTTAGATACTTACTACTGGCAACCCTGACATTTACGTTTTTACGAAACCTGACGCTATCCAATAGCTACTTTATTAGCAGTATGTTTTTCAAACAATGTGTTTGTTGACCAGTGTTATGTATTGTTAGTGATTGTGAACTCGGGTCTTCCACTTTGGTTTTAGTTGAACAGACTAGTTGACAGATAGACCGGGACCTGCCTCGCGCGTTACACATCGCTAGTGGATGTGCTGTGTTGCAACACATAGCCAGCTCAAGAACAGTGACGTCACTGTTCTTGAGCGCGGCGATGAATTTAAAGACCCCTATTGATGTAGGTCGGGAAATATACACAAACTACTTAGTGTTTATGTTTCTATTTGATGTTAAGACTAACTTGTTAAAGAGGTGAACGGACACTTTAAGTGCGTCTGCACATCTCCACAACAGGAGTGGACGAAAGGTTTTACTTATATATCCTGGATGCTGGTCGATATAAGGACACTTTTACATCCAAAGTTTCAATAAGAAAGAAGTAAAAATAAAGCAGAAAGTCAAGATTTGTCTCTTTCTTGCCAACACCTTCTTTCTTTTCTTCCATACAACAGGCCTCAACTTGCCTGTGTCAGCTGACCTGTGTTACTTAAAGTATTCTAGCTACACTCTAAGTTGGTCGATACTTGTAACCATGAACAATAACATAAGCTTGACCTGTACCTTTCTAGTGTTACCACGGTATCCTTAGGGATTGCTTATGTTTCCACAGCAGTTATCATTATTATTTTTTAAATCTTCCTTATCATATGAGTTTTATAATCCAATCACGTAAGCTATACGCTGTTACCGGTAATTATCTTGGCCTACACTTATGCACATCAATGTTTTTCAGATGTACCACCCTCATCTGCCAGCTCCAGTGTGTCCGACAGTCCTAGTGTTGGTGTGAGCCACTATGAAGAAGACGTGAAGCAAGATAGAGGTAATCAAGCTGACAAAGCCTACAAGAGAACGAGATCAGAATTATATGAATATGTTAGTGAAGCTCATCATAATGTTACTGATGATGATGATACTTCATTTATAAATAAATCACAATCACTAGTTTCTTGTGATAATAGTGCTTCGGGCTCTGGTGAACAGACCAGCCTAGAAGAAGTTGATATCAACACCTCAGTCAGGAAACAAGAGGGCGTGCAGTGTGTTGCGTCGTCTTCTCAGCACAACGACCTCACTGACCTTGTTGACATTCACAGCAGTGAGAAGAAGTGGGCCTGCGACCGGTGTGACAAAAGCTTCACTCGGCGCTACAGCCTGACAACACATAAGAAGACCCACAGTGGAGTGACACCATATTCATGTGAAGTTTGTAACAAGAGCTTTACTCGATCCTCCACCCTTACAATGCATAAGAATATCCACAGTGGAGTGAAACCATATTCGTGTGAAGTTTGTAACAAGAGCTTTACTCTATCCTCGACCCTTGCAATGCATAAGAACATCCACAGTGGAGTGACACCATATTCATGTGAAGTTTGTAACAAGAGCTTTACTCGATCCTCTTACCTTGCAATGCATAAGAATATCCACAGTGGTGTGAAACCATATTCGTGTGAGTTTGTAATAAGAGTTTTACTCGATCCTCCAACCTTATACAGCATAAGATCATCCACAGCGGAGTGAAACCCTATTCATGTGAAGTTTGTAACAAGAGCTTTACTCGATCCTCCACCCTTGCAATGCATAAGAATATCCACAGTGGAGTGAAACCATATTCGTGTGAAGTTTGTAACAAGAGCTTTACTCGATCCTCTACCCTTACAATGCATAAGAACATCCACAGTGGAGTGACACACCATATTCATGTGAAGTTTGTAACAAAAGCTTTACTCGATCCTCCACCCTTACAATGCATAAGAATATCCACAGTGGAGTGAAACCATATTCGTGTGAAGTTTGTAACAAGAGCTTTACTCAATCCTCCACCCTTGCAATGCATAAGAACATCCACAGTGGAGTGAAACCATATTCGTGTGAAGTTTGTAACAAGAGCTTTACTCGATCCTCCACCCTTGCAATGCATAAGAATATCCACAGTGGAGTGAAACCATATTCATGTGAAGTTTGTAATAAGAGCTTTACTCGATCCTCCAACCTTACAATGCATAAGAACATCCACAGTGGATTGAAACCATATTCGTGTGAAGTTTGTAACAAGAGCTTTACTCAATCCTCCACCTTGCAAAGCATAAGAACATCCACAGTGGAGTGAAACTATATTCATGTGAAGTTTGTAACAAGAGCTTTACTAACTCCTCATACCTTGCAATGCATAAGAACATCCACAGTGGAGTGACACCATATTCATGTGAAGTTTGTAACAAGAGCTTTGCTCAATCCTCCACCCTTGCAATGCATAAGAACATCCACAGTGGAGTGACACCATATTCGTGTGAAGTTTGTAACAAGAGCTTTACTCGATCCTCCACCCTTACAATGCATAAGAATATCCACAGTGGAGTGACACCATATTCATGTGAAGTTTGTAACAAGAGCTTTACTCGATCCTCCACCCTTACAATGCATAAGAACATCCACAGTGGAGAGAAACCTATTTCGTGTGAAGTTTGTAATAAGAGTTTTACTCAATCCTCCACCCTTGCAAGGCATAAGAACATCCACAGTGGAGTGAAACAATATTCATGTGAAGTTTGTAACAAGAGCTTCACTGACTCCTCCACCCTTGCAAGTCATAAGAACATCCACAGTGAGTGAAACTTTATTTCTGTTCTGTTTGTAATAAGAGCTTCACTCTATCCTCCAACCTTGCAAGGCATAAGAAGATCCACAGTGGTGTGAATATCTATTTGTGCAATTTAGGTAATTAGATCCATTCTGACTTTTACCATCTTGCAAATGATAAGAATATCCAAAGTTGAGTTAACAAGTTAAGAGAGTTTATGCGCTCCTTTTTATTCGTTGCCATTTCATTTTATGTAAATAAGAAGAATAAGAAGAATTTTTATGCTGGTGAGTTTTGGGTTCTCAAGTTGTTGTAATTTTGGTGCTGGTTGTGTTAAAGAACCTATGAATGTGAATGTAAACTGCTGTTGGTCTGATCTGTCAAAATGTTACTACCTATTTGAAGACGATTTGAAAAATAATTGTTTTATATCATTTTGCATTATATTGAATTATTTATAGTGGGTAAGGAAGCGAAGGGACAAGGACTTAACTATGTACCGGAACTTGGGACACAAAATGACACATAGCCTTCTGTGTTATAGTTACAGTACCTACAGTGCAACCTAAGACCCTGGATCTATTATTTAGGTATAAAGATGTAAATGAGTCATTGGTTTATTGAAATTAAAATCATTTGGTGCAAATTTGTTTTCTTATGATAAAACTCTATCCATAATACTTGCCAATCTGCACGTATAGTGTGCATTGGTAGGTCTAGAGTGGTGCAGCTATAAATCCTTCAATTTACCTTCTAAAGCGGGTAACGAATACTGCCCTACTAAGCACGAAGGCCCTATCTACAAAAACAGAGTTTTGAGTAAATTAAAAATTCATTGAAGTGAATTCATTTGGGCTGCAAAGGGCATTTATTATAATTCGAAAACAATAGGGAACTAGCCTTCATTCCAAAAATCGAATATGTTAAAGATAACACCTAAAAAAAATAACAAAGTTTTATTTTGTCTAAGGTTAATACTTTTCCCAAAATTTGTATCTGACTTCCCGCTAAATAACAACACGAAAAGTAGTATGACGTCATCGGGATGTTAAACATTCCATGACGTCACAGCGCAGTTAGGCGCACACTCAAAAGAAGCTAGCAGACCGCTCCCCGTGCTCCTGTCAGTTGTGTTAGCCTTTAGATTTCTAGATTAAAAGAAATGCCGCGTTATAAAAGCTACCATAAGGGCATTTACATTTAGGGTTTAAGGAGTCAGCCTTGTCAAAACCCAGTTCAGTCATTTATGTAGCCTACTTAGACCAGGACCCTTATTCTCGAAATTTGTGAAATTCCCACTCATGTGAGTGAACTCAACACACATTGCGATGTGTGAGTCACAAAACGCACCAAATGCTATTCTCGAGATAAAATTGAGAACGAATTCTCCCACTCACAAGGCTCTCACTGGGACCCTGCAACGAGGCTAGCCAATTTCACCCCGCGAACCACTAACCAATAGGATTCAAATAGGTTTAAAACAGCTCTTTCACCCGGCCAATAG
This sequence comes from Sweltsa coloradensis, assembly GCA_024449915.1. NCBI lineage: Eukaryota > Metazoa > Arthropoda > Insecta > Plecoptera > Chloroperlidae > Sweltsa > Sweltsa coloradensis. Next base: position 20,058 of record JAMZAV010002547.1, read on the forward strand.
CAACCCTCCCTTGGCTCGTCTAACGGGACACGCAGAGCGGTGGGGGTAGCAGTGATGTGAAGCACTTGCTTGCTAGGAGTTGAGTTGAGTTGCTCCTTCGTAGGCTACCCAAACGCATTATGTCTTGAAGCTGGCAAAATAACATGAATAAAGTGAAGTAAATACTAAGTTGTGTACACCCTGCATGCAAAAATATTTAATTAAAATACTGTGTTGTCTACAGCTGTTATGGGGTATGTTTTAATATCAAGTACATAACAAAATATTACGTGATGCATTTTGTGGTTAGTCGTTTGTTTACATCCCGACTGTAGGAAGCCTAGATGGTAGGCTTGCATAAGGACAACGACTTGTAAAGTAATGCAAAATATTAAATTAAAATACTGTGTTGACTCTACGGTTATGGGGTATGTTTTAATATTAAGTACTTAATTAACCAAATATTATGTGATGCATTTTGTGGTTATGTGGCTTGTTAACATCCCGACGGTAGGGAGCCTAGGGTAGGCTTGCGCGTAGGAAAATAGTTCAAAGTAGTTCAACATTTTATTATGTCTATGCCGTGATTGATGGTACATTTCACTTAAAATTACATTCTAAACAATATTAAAGAAGTGTACGCATGCTATTTTATGATATATATTACGGCCCAATTACTTTGTGAGAGATGTCACAAGGGTTTTGAAACGTGACAGTGTCTTCGAGTGAGTGAGTGATTACACTCACAAAACCTGCGAAATCGAGAGTCGAGAATAGCAACCCGCCGTCAGTGTGTGAACTCACATCACACGCCCATTTCACGCCGTGAAAAGCCAGTGAGAAAACTCGAGAATAGGGGTCCAGGTACTGTCGAGATAAACTATGTGGGACAAGGCGGCCATTTTGAATGGGTCGGTGAGCTTGCTGCGAACTGCTTCGGCATTGCATCGATGTCACGACCCATCAGCGAACGTTGGCGCGGGAATTAAAAATAATATAACTTTGTACCCCAATAGCTACCACGGTTTTTATTGTTTTTTTTTAAATTGTGAAGATTATTTAACTGTGTTCTATAAATAATGAAAAAATGTAAAACGGAAATTTGAAACCAAGGCTAGTTCCCCATTGTAATAATGATGTTCTCAAATCAAATGGAAATAATTTACAGGTATCATAAATTTATCGTAAATATTTATTTTTAATTTTATAAAATTTATCATATTTATTTATTTATCATAAATTATAATACCTGTAAATAATTTCCATTTGATTGGATATCAATTATTCATAATGATTCATAATTGGATATGATTGATATCCAATTTATAACTGCAGTTAGGGCTTTTTGCGATGAATAAATCACATCATTAGAAAACAATTCACAGCCATCTTCTGTTATTTGCCTTAAAAAAACTAGGTTAAAAAGCCCTAGGTATATCTACATGGCAAAAGTCAACATAGGGCCTTCTTCCTTAGTGTAGTTGTAAATAAATAATAAATCAATTCGTATTAAGAGTCAATCAGTCAAATAACTGATTTTCAGTGGGGGACATAAAACCAAAGCAACCAAGCCAACCCTGTAGGCCCCGACGCAATCAACGAGTGATCGATAACCAAGCAAAGATGGATTTTTTGTAGGAAATATAGCAATCAGTGGTATGGACAGTGCAAACACTTGCGGATTAACGCTAGAATCAACAAGGCTTATTTAGAACTACTTTAAACTTATTAAGTGCCTCGTTGCTAGGAAGGCTCCAAAGTCACCGTTTACAAAATATAATCTAATACAAGAACTGATGGACCTAAGTCCATCGTGAATCAGTTTTTATAACTGAATAGGATAGACGCTAAAGGGGCTAAAAACCCCAAAACATTTTTTTTACCACGTGATCTATAGCACAATACTACACTAAAATGACCGTTTAAAAAATTATATCTTGTAACTGTGATTTAACACGAATTTTTTGAATTTTTTTGATCCAGAAATTTGCGAAAATTAGTGTTTTGGGAAATTTCTTAAATCGGCTTTAACCTGCTTCTTTTTTGGTCCACATAGATACTAGAGCATAGTACCAATCTAAAATGCCCCTTTATAACATCGTGTCTTAACACTGTGCCCAAATATACCCTCAAACACGGAAAAAATATGCATTCCCAAATCACACCCCACCTTGGTAATCAGCATATTTTGACCGAACTGCTTGCTCAAAATACAAAACAAAATATAAAGAATTTACAGAAAAGGCTGTAGAGTACGTCAATAATGGCTAATATTTTTTTAATCAAAATCCTCCAAGGTCACGGGGCATAAAGATCGTCCCCATGTTATTTCTTATGGGAGATTTTTGCCGATGGGACCTAGCTCTAAAAATGTCATGTTTGACAATTTTTTGGGAGGTCATGGTGGCCCCAATAATTTTCCTGTTAATTGCTAAATTCATTACTAGTAAGCCTGAATGAAATATATTTTTTGAGTTTAGCGGTTAAATACCCCTTTAAATAAATAAATAAAAATTTAAAAGATAAAAAACTTCTGACTTAGCGGGAATCGATCCCTGGACTGCATTGGAAGCAGAGACGGTAACCACAAAACCAAGGAGCCTTTTTGCTTAGCATAGGGCTGAATAAATCTCTGGTGCCGAGTAGTTGCGAGTTTGCTGTGACTGGGGATCGAACCCAGAACCTCCGGCTTTACATGCCGATATGCTCTACCAACTAAACTATCCTTTACAACAAACCTTTACTTTATCGCTATATATTGTGATTGTGCCGGAGGTTCTGGGTTCGATACCCAGTCGGGGCCAACTTTTACGACAATTGCTATCATTCAAAAATAATTATTGATTCAAAGCAATTTTGTCATAAAAAATTTCCCAGACAAAATAACTAGGGAAACGCCAAAGTCGTTGTTAAACGAGTGAGTGACCATGTGTTGAGTACCCGGTTACATAACTTTTCTTCCCCCTACCTTAGGCCTACCTAGCCTATCATAGGCTAGAGAGGCGCATTATGACCTTACAGTTGACGCGCCCGTCTCCGTATACCAACTAAACTTTAAAAAACTATTATTTATACGAATATAATTACCAAACTTAAATGCAAATGTTCCCGGGTACTCACTACATGACTCGCTCACTCGTCTAACTACGACTTTGGCGTTTCCCTAGTCTAGTTGGCTAAGGCGCCCTTGTAGCCGAAATGTGAAAGAAGTGGGTTCAATCCCCTGGTCGGGAAAGATTTTTTAATTTCTAGATTGTATTTCAAAAATAATTGAACATGTTTTGAAATGCATATAACGCAGTGTAGTCCATCATCTGTGGCAATAGGGCCTACTATGGTAAACATAGCCAGTACGAAATACGTGAAAATATTGCAAGGTTTACTCAATCTACGAGCGGAATTTGGGGGTACCTTAACGTGCAACATTCGACAGACCTTGCATGGGCACGGCATTTCACGGCCAGGCGAATAACAAAACAAAAAATATCTTTTCAAAATCTAAAACATTGTCGTTAAAATAATTTCTAAACATTGGAAGTCTATTTTTCAGTTCACACACACACACGCACGCACGCAGAAAAACAATAAGGGCCGTTTAAGTCGAATGGAAATCACTACGTTTTCTACGCTCACTCGTTCAATAATCTATATCTTTCACAACAAGTGTTAATACAAGTAAAATATTACCTTTTGCGCAAAATAAAGGTTTAAAGGTTTAATTTACTAAATTTGGCGGGCGATTAAAATTTTGGTTCTTATGACCAAAGTAAATCCGCAATTTTTTTTGGATGCTGTTAGTCAAATGGACTTAGGCCTACATGTCATTCCTCCTATGACCCCACCACCCCAAACCCAACGTTTGGCTACATTATTTAACTACTATTTTATTTCCGTTACAAAATGTTAATTCCTGGATGCAGAGTTTATCAGCTTTTATTATGGCGAAATGACAGAAAAAAATCAGTGTTATTTTTGCTACATGCAAAATATGAAAACATAAATGCGAAAAACCTACTGTTCTATTTATTAAGAGTAAAAACTGAAGGTGGATAAAATCCGGAATAATTATAATTGTTGCTGAGCCCTTTCAAAACCAAGTGGTTCAGGACGGTTTTATAATGAGAAGACTGAGTAAAAAATAGTACTCATGAATTCCGTAATATCTCTTCATATTCCAACATTAGTCCGAGAGTTACTAGTCGTGCTTGGTCTTGTTGACCGCATGGTTAAAAATGTGGTCCAAAATATGTTTTAATATTTATCTTAGCATACTACAAAGTACAAAGTCAGTCAAGTATTAGTCAAGAGGGCTTATTATAGGACACCCGGCACTGCCACAGTTTGTAATGGCAATACTTTACATTGTGGCTCGTCGGTCTTGTTTGAGACTCGTATCCAATGCAGAAGGTCCAGGGTTCGATTCCCGTTTAGGCAGAAGGTTTTTTAACTTCTGATTCGGATAAGTCCATTAGTTCTTGGCTTAGAAATGTGTTAACTGTGACTTTGGAGCCGTCCTAGAGACAAGGCACATAATAAATTCTAAGGTAATATCAAATTAATCTTGTTCATTCTGGCGATGTCCGCTGGTGGAATCGTGTCCAGCTTGATTTATCGGTGTTTCCTACTTAATATGCCGGTCTCTAGTCGGTCATTGTTCGCTCGTCGATGGTATCGGCGCCTACAGGGCTAGCTTGGTTGGCTTAGAATTTAATGTCCCGTACTACTTAAAATCAGGTATGTGACTGAGTCGACTCTAAATACGTTGGCTATGTAATTATATTATATTTATTTATATATTTATTTTATTTTATTTTTGCATTTATTATTTAATTAATTAATTAATTTATTTATTTTTGCATTTATTTAATTATACGGTAACTGGCACCGCCACCATTTGCAAAAGTCAACAACTGCAGGAAGTCATCGTAAGACCATTTTCAGAATAAACTGCGCATGCGGGCTCCGTTGCAAAGCATTATGGGATTAACTACTCCAACATCTTTGGCTAAATGTCATATGCTTGGGATTGTGGCAGACTGCATTGGAAACGTTGCACTCCACACACCCAAGGGCATTCAGCGTGTAAATTTCTCCCGTAATGCTTTGCGAGCGCGATATAGAGGGTGCTGGTGATTTTGAAAATCGTTTTATTGCGCTATTGGGTACGTGGCTATTGTGTAGCCTACCTATGGTGTACCTTGTATACTAGGAAAACGCCAAAGTCGTTGTTAGATGAGTAAGTGAGCCATGTGTTGAGTAACCGATATTCACTTTCTTCCCCCTACCTAAGGCCTCCCTAGTCTATCATATAGGCTAGAGTGGCGCATTATGGCCTTACAGATGACCTGCCCTTATACCAACTAAACTTAAAAACATATTAATTATTCCTATTAAATGCAAATGTTTTTGGGTACTCAACACATGACTCGCTCACTCGTCTGACAACGACTTTGGCATTTTCTTAGTCTAGTTGGCTAAAGCGCCCTTAAACCCGAAATGTGGAAAACTTGGTTCAAACCCCCGATCGGGAAATATTTTTTAATTTCTGGATTGTATAAAAAAAAATATAAAACATGTTTTGTAATGCATACAATACTATGGAAAGCATAGCCAGTACAAAATACAAGTAAAATTGCTAGGTCTACTCAATCTTCCAGCAAGAATTCAGGGGAACCTTGAGCGTGCAAGATTCGATACACCTTGGTCACTGCATGTAATCACAGCCTGACAAAAACGATGCGATAAATGACTTCTTAAAAACAACCATTGTCGTTTAAATAATTCCTACACATTTTAAGCCTTTTTCAAGAAATTATTTCTCAGGTTAAATCGCAACGGATTTTGCTCATTTTGTTATAAGTTCTAAATACACTGGTCAGGAATGTATGTTTAAAATTTCAGCTCAATTTGTACATTTTGCCGTTTGTCACCGAACAAACATTGCATTGCCACAACGAAGGCCTGATCGAGTTGCGTCGTAGACTATGTTCGCTAACCAGTACGAAAAAAGTGAAAATATTACAAGGTTTAGTCAATCTCCAAAAGGAATTTGGGGGTAGGCCTACCTTGAGCGTGCCAGATTCGAAACACCTTGGTCACTGCTTTTCATTTGCACAGTCTGAAAAAATAACGAACAAAGTTTTTTTCAAAAACAAAACCATTGTTGTTAATGTAATTCCTACACAATGTGTAGGAATTGAATGTCATAAGCAGCCTATTTTTCTATTTATTATTATTTCTTGTAGGTTTAAATCACAATGGCTCTAGCTGATTTTGTTAGCAGTTCTCAGTTACCGGATGTCTGTTTAAAATTTCAGCTCAATCTGTTCAGCGATTCGGCTGATTTTCGATGACAACACAGACTCACAGAATCACGGAAGCGCCGTTTGAGTTGAATGAAGACTCTAAGTCGCTTCGCTCCTTTGTTTAATAATTTCCATGGAATCTAAAAAAAAATCAAAGAATTTCCATACTAACCTTACATCATGAAGTGTATTAAATAAATAAATTTTATTTAGAGTCTACCCACTCAGTTATATAATTGATTTTCAGTGGGGGACTTTAAATCAAAGCTATTCCGACATCAAACCTCCGCACGTGATCACGACACGCACAAAAGACAAGTTCTGCTGCGTAAACATTGGCCGTGAGTTGTCACAACTAGAGGTAGTTTTTGAAGTTTTTAATTCTAGTCGCATGACGTTCAGAAACAAAACCATGTTCTTCACAAATTGTACCACGGCCCAACGGAGAAGGGAATCTGGAAATATTAACAATTTACCGATACTTTAGCATAAATATCATCTCCAAAACAGAATGGTAACTTAAGGCCACGTTATTGTCTTAGGTCAAGTAGGGTAAAATCAAATTTTGCTGTTTTGTCACTTTGGACTTCTGGTGGCCAAATTCAAAGTTACTGTCGAATTGTTTGAGGATTGTCTATGAAAGTGCATAGAACTCTCTTCACATCAAGACCTTCCTAAAAACATCTTACTGTAAGTTTGCCCCCATGGTTGCTGTGTGAAAACCGATTATAAATAGTGTATTTCACCTCAGTTTGGACAATCCTGGGGCCCAAAGTTACCCTCTTAACTTTGACGCACCCAGAAATAAAATAATCTAGAAAATAAAAATAATCTTGTTATTTTGAAGAATATTCTTTAATTCAACTTCAAACCATAAACACTTATTTGCAATAATATAAATAGAACATAAGGAAGATTTATCTCCATAACCAAATGAAACTAATATGAATATATTTTTAAAAGTAATATTATAGATTGCCTTTCAATAACTTACTTGAATCAGTTGTTCAAGAAAGAGCTTTCGTCCACAGAGGGAAGTTTTGAGTTTAGGTAACAAAAATCAAGTAGGCCTATCTCCAAGACTTATTCTTAAAGAATTTTCTTTCAAAAGCTCGTTATTGTAGTAGGTTTGTGTAGACTACAATAGGGACAAACCGTATTCTCAAAATATGTGATTATTTATTATGGGCTAATGAGTTAATTTTCATACCTAAATAATTGTCCTCAAAAAGTGGTCTTAAGTGCCTTTTCATGAACAACTGATACAATATTACGTACTTCTACCCAGTAGGCCTACTGGTTTCTTTTTAAGACCCTCACTAACTGGATACTCTAGGTAAACAACTAAAACAGACACGTTCAAAGATGTGAACAAACAACAAACCCCAATGTCCCCAACGCAACCACAATGCAAAGTTCCTTCCTGAACTCTGAGCTGTTTAAGACAGTTTTCGTCTTCTCCGAGCGGTGTAACTCTAGAAGCGGCAGCATCACGTGTAGGACGTCCGGTATCATGAGTCCGAGGTCGCGGATGACAGTTTCAAGGTCACCGTTACGTTCAAGGACGTTGAAGATGAACTGATCATAACTGCCTAGGCAGACGTGCATGAAGGCGATCCCGGATATTCTTAGAGCTTGCCTTACCGTGATCCGGTTCTGAGAGTCGATCAATTGAAGGACCAAAATCGTGGACACCACCTCGGTTAAACTGAAGAACATTTGGTGATTCCACTGATTGTAAAACTCGTCATTCAAGAAGTTGAAAACTACCCACCATGTGAAGTAATGCGGGAAATAAGGACGTGGTGAAGAGGACAAACATTGATACACGAATGCGGTTCTGTAAGATGAGGGAGAAGAGATGGGAGAGAGTCTCGTATAGGGTGATGATGCAGGTGACGGTCACGACCCAGATCTTTACGGTCTGGTAGGTGGCGTTGAAGTAGACGTGTTTGTACCTGGGCGGTCCCCTCTCGTACGTACCCTTGAAGACTGTGTCCCAACACGAGCAGGAACAGTTACTCCTGTCGACCGCCACGTTGTATTCCGACCAGTACGTGTACAACACGAGTATGTGGAGCGGGGGTATCAGCACCGGGGCCAGGAAGCCGGGTAGTTTGGCCCATGTCGGTACGAACACACTCGAGAAGATCTGACGGGCTGTCATCGTGAACACTGACTGACCACAACAACAAAAACAAAAGCCAGAGAATAATGTGTAAAACACGGCCTCCTAGATGGTTCCACTAGGTCCAAAAAGAAACAGGGTCCACTAGATACCTAACAGCTGCTGTACAGCAGCTTAGCATAAGTATCTAGTGGACCCTGGAAAAGAAACTGAAGTTTCTAGAAGGCCGTGGTGTGAGACGTCAAAAACACTGCAAAATACCTATTCAAACTAACGAAGTATGCTACACTAGGAAGTTTCGCAAACGCTTTTTCAGCGCGTTGTTGGATGAGCGTAATTTTTTTTAAACGAAAAGAGCGTAAAATTGCGATTTTCACGAGAAATTAATTTTTGATTGCGCTCAAATTTCACACCAATATATTAAATCATTCAATTAAGGTTCTGTGAAAAAATCATTACAATCGGACAAAGCAAGTAGGTGTTATAAGTCAAAGATTTTTTTTTTTTAAATGAAAAGAACGTAAAATTGCGATTTTCACGAGAAATTATTTTTCGATTGCGCTCAAATTTCCCCCTATTATATAAATTTATAAAATTAAGGTTCTGTGAAAAAATCATTACAATCGGATAATGCAAATAGGAGTTAAAAGTCGAAGAAATGATTTAAAAATAGAACAAAATTGTAAAATTGCAATTTTCATAAGAAAACATTTTTTAATTGCGCTCAAATTTCACACAAATATATTAATTCATAAAATTAAGGTTCTGTAAAAAAATCATTACAATCGGATAATGCATATAGGTGTTAAAAAAATCGAAAAATTTTTTTAAAAAAAAATCGAAAAAAAATCGAAATTTGCGTTTTTTCATGAGAATTTTCATCCGATGGCGCTAAAAAAACGTGGAAATTCTAAGTTAAAGAGTTTTTCAAAGGGCCTTTCAGAAAATTTCATCGCAATTGGAGTATGGTTTAAAGCCGGAACTGTGTGGACAAACATACAAAAATACAGAAAAAAAAAGGGAAAAAAAACCCAACCCGGTTTTTTTTCTTCAGTGTAGTAAATGGAATTTTCGAAAACGCTCGCTAGGGCTCATCCGTTTTAATTTTTTTTTTTTTTATATTAAACATCTGGGTAATGAAGGGACCCTACAACTTACAATGAATTTGTCTATTTTTGGGCGTTTTCCTAGAAAGGGTTTTTTTTGCCACGCCTTCCCAAAAAACCCTGATTTTAACCCCCCTCATTGTCCAAAGAATTTTTTTAAATCTCCCCAAACAAAAGAATGTTTATGTTTTTGTCACAGACGGTAGTGCGGGGGTTGTAGGGAATGGGGTTTTAAATGAAAGAGAAATTTTTTTAAACCTCAAACAAAAAATATCTTTGCAAAAATCACAAATTTTCCTCCGTGTGAAAGATCCAAACCCTGAGCTGCTTTAAATAGAGTAAACTGAAAAAGTTTTTGATTTTTGGGAAAAGGGAATTTAGAGCTTTCTGAAATTCCCTTTCCCTTTGGGAAACCACTATAGTTGAAGTATAAAGTTCTTTATACCCCAAACCCTATTTTTTTTAGGGGGTGATAGCCAAAGTGTTCTGTTGTTCAATTGAAAGAGAAATAAGTGGGTTAGGTGGGTGTAGAATTCATCCTTAGTATAATATTTACAGTATTATTTTGTGTAATCAAACTTTATTCATCATTTACAGCCAGATTTAACTGCAAACTCATTAACCCGGACACTAAACATCAAAAATTTAAAAACCCCCTCCCAGGGATAAAAATTGGAAATTTTTGTTTTTTAGAAAGTAATTTTTCTAAAATGAAAAAGAATTTTTTAAATGCCCAAAGGTTCAAAATTAACGAAAAAACCTTCGAAAAAAACCCCAAAAATTTTTAAAACATTTGTAAAATAACATTTTCATTTTGGGGGGGGGCTTTGGGCGTTCCCATATTTTTTCCTTTTATTCCCTGATTTTGTTGCTGTGAAAGTTTTTTTTTAAAATTTTTCTTAATTTTATTTTTGTGTTTTTTGGGATATTATTTCAACATGAATGGAAGGGTTCTTTTGGGTTAGGTGATTTTTTTTGTACAAAAAGGGGAACGCGGGTTATGAAAAATACTAGGGGGATGCCTTTCTTTTGATTTGCATTCGTATACTTTCTTTGCATTAAATGGCATGTTTAATTCTGTGTATTAACAAAAAATCCAAAATAATATGCATTAAACGGAAGTTTAAAGAGTTTGATCATTAATCGCAGGCATTTGAAAAAATAACAAACAACAAACAAACCAAATTTACATGTTCGTAAATTACCATGATTTTTGAAATTTCACTCTATTTTGTTATTTTCTACATTTTTGGATTATGGAATTTAATTTATACTATAAGCCATGCAATTCACACCATTTCTTTAATTTTTTGTAACCTTTTTTTTAATTAAAAAATTTAAATAATACGAAAAAGTAAATGAAAAACATCAACCCCCAGTAAAAACATTTAAATAGCCCTCTACAGTTTTTGCGGTCGTAAAGGGCCCTTCCTCCCTTTTTTAAATTTTCTCGGGAGAATTTTCTCCTCCATGGCGTGCGCAAGGCCACGGGCCCAATGGGCCCGCGGAATATTGGCAGGGGGGGGGGGGGGGGGGCGAAAAATTTTTACAAAAGTACTTTGGGTTTAAAAACCCCAAAAGGGGTTTTTGGGACCAAGCCACCCAACAATAGTGCCGCAGACAAAAAATTTTAAAAATTCGGGGTTTTAAAAAAGCTTTTGGGGGGTTTTTTGGAAAGAAGTATTTGGCTGAATACAAATACCAAATTAAAAAATTTTCGTGCAGTCGATACTCTAACTAGAAATTTCCCAAAAAAAGGAATCTTAGGGGAAACCTTAAAATATTTTCCTCACATTTTTTTAAATTTTTAAATTTTAAATTTTTAAAAACTGATTGATTAAATTCTAAAATTTTTAAAACCAGGACCCGCAGCGAAAAAAAAAGTCTATACAACGCCCTCGTTGGGGGCCTTAAACGGCGAAACAATTGACTAAAATTTAAAACGACATTCGTGCCCAGGGGTACTTAAACTCCCCTAACAAAATAAAGAAAAACCCCTTGGATTTATACCTAAAAAAAATAAAAAACCCTGAAAATGGGGCTTAACATTTTTTGGGAAATTTATTTTAACGACAAGGGTTTTTGGGTTTTTTGAGAAGTATTTTTTATCGAATCTTTTTTTTACAGGCTGTGATTGCATGCATTGAACAAGGCTTTTTCAAATTTTTGCACCTAAAGGTTACCATAAATTCCCAAAAAGGGTTTGGTAAACCTTGAAATCTTTACTCTTTTTTTCGCACGGGAAATGTTTTCCTTTTTTTATTTTTTGCTTTAAAAAACATGTTTTAAAATTTTTTTTAAATCCTGGGGGCCCGTTTTGGGCGAACGTTTTTTTCAGTCGCGTTGGTGGAAAATTTTTTTTTTGGGGGAATATTTTTTCCCCAAGGTTAGGTACTACTTTTTAGTATAAGTGATGAATATAAATTCCTTTTTTAAGTTCCATAATTTTTTTTTTTTTTAATGAGGATACTTTATTTTTTTGTATTAATTGTATGGTATTACCAATTAACTGGCCCCAAAGTCGTTGTTGACAAGTGAGTGGCCATGTGTCGAGTACCCGTAGCATTCCCCTTTTTTCCCCTAAAACCCAAGACTGGATCTAGACCCGTTGGTTTTTTTCCACCCTAACAACACATGGGCTAGGGGCGCATTAGGGGCCTTAAACATTTTCCTCCCTTTCCCAACAAAATTAAAAACATATTATTAAAACCTTTTTTATCAATAAAATTTGTGCAGATTTTCCCGGGATACTAAACACATTTTTTCGATAAACGTCGTCTAACACGTTTTGGGGCTTTTCCCCCTAGTTTTTTTAAATGCTTTTTTTCGGGGGGGGGGGGCAATTTTCCCCTTCCCCCTCGCCCTTCCGGGCGCTCATATCCACAGGATTCCCAAACCGACGGTTAAATTGGTGGATGGGGGCAACCCCCCAGCCCCCGGGGAGGCAACTTTTTTTCGGGGTTAATTTTTTTGGGGAGAGGGCTTTTAAACTTTTTGGGAGTTTTAAAAAATGACATTTTTACCCTTTATACCTCAAAAGATTTTGTTTTTTAAAAAACCAAATTTTCCAATCGCGTGGAATCTGTGCAGCGAATTTTTGATGATATTAATTTTTTTTAAAACTAATATTCCTCCCATGATCTGATTACTACAATTTTTGAAAGGGCTAATTTCCCTAGTCTTAAACCGGGAAAGAAAATATACCGATCTTTTTTTTCGGGGGTAAAAAATTCCCTTCACAACTATTATGACTCTAATCTTTTACTTGATATAAAACTTCCGGTGATTAAAAGGGGGGGTTTCCCCGTATCGATTTTTTTTTATGGTTCCCCTCGAAGCCGAATAAATGTTCAAAAATTTTTTCTTGTATTAACCGTTTCCAGTGTCCCTATAACACTGTTTAAAACCAGGGATTAAATATCCCAAATTTTGGACTTGTTTGCTTTTAAAATTATAAAATGAAAACCTTTAAAATAAACCCTTTTTCTGAGAGTTAAAGATAATCCTTTTTTTTTTCTTCTCATTGTTACTGAAAATTTTCATTGTAACTTAATTAAAACTTTAGTTAATTTTTCTTAGAAATTTGTACAACTCGGGTTCCCCTACTGCTGATCCCTAGAATATTCTCTATTGTGTTATGAAAAGGCATTTTTTATTTTCTCTCTAAAATTTTTTTTTGTGACTTTTTTTGTGAGTATTTTTTCCAATATATTATATTGCATTTTTGGGGGGATCTCGACCCTGTTGTGAAAAAAGATCTAAAAATAATAATATAATAATAATAAAAATAATAAAAATAAAAATTAATAATAAAAAAATTTAATAATAAAAATAAAAATTTATTTATAATATAATATATATATATATTTTGTTTTTGGATATTTCCGGGGGGGGGGGCCATAAATTTAAAATGAACTGGGTTTTTTTGGGGTTATAATGCCACGTTTTTTCACATTGGGCCCAACGTTTCGATAAACCTCGCCTTTTTGGTAATTAAATACTCTTTTACAAAAAAATTCTTTCTTTTCTTTCAAATTTCTTTTCCCTATTCAAAATTTCACTCATCCCCCTTTCGGGGCCAATCCCTTTTTTAATATTTAAATTAATTTTTTCTTTTTTTTTTTTTGGGAAAACGCCCAATTTTTAAAGTGATTTTTTTAGTTTTTTTTTAAAATTTCCCCTATTTCAGTGATTTCTATTGTTTTTTTTTTTGTTGTATTTTTTTTTCCCCAATTTTGTTCTGAATTTATCAATGAAAGAGTTTTTTTTGTTTTTATTTTAATTTGTATTCCCCTGAAAAAGGGTGAGTAAAATTTTCCTCAAAACTTTTGGGCCTAAGGGAAAAAACTGGCATTAAAACCCAAAAAAACCCTTTTCCCATAATATATATATATGTTGGGTACTTTAGACAAAAATTAAAAAAAGTACAAACACCGGGGGTAGCCCACTTTTTTTTTTCCGTCTAAATTCCTAACATAACAGCGTCATAGTGGGCCTACTAAAAAGGGCCAATTTTTAAACCATATATATATATATAATTTTAATAATAATAATGATTTTTTATTATTTAAAAGTGGGATAAAGAAAAAAAAAAGGGGCCCCTAAAGGTTTCCCGGAAAATTTTAATTTGGGGGCCTAGTTTTTTTTCCAAATTTTTTTAAAAAAATTTTTAAAATCGTGAGTATTTTATTTTTAAATTCCCTTCCTACGCCTAATGGGGGTAAAAGGGCCCCACCGTTTTCCCCCCAGCTGCGCACGCCCCAATGATTTTCCGTCAGTTGAAAACCCCCCTTTCCAGGTGTTGCGCCCTCTGGTTTTTTTAAATATCCCCCTTCAGACCCAACGCCATGGCCCTCGTTGTCAGGGGCGGCCATGTTTTAAAGTAGTTCGTGGGGGGCCGGGGGGCCCACAAGCGCCTGTCTGTCTCTCCCAAAAGAAACGAAAAATTTAATTTGTTGGTGAGATTATTTTTAAACCTGTTTTTAAAAAGTGGTTTTAAATTTGGGGTGTTTTTTGATGTGTTTTTATCCAAGATTTTAAAATTGAACATCATTAAACAACTTTTTTTAAGGGCGAAGATAAAAGGATAGCTCATCCCATGTCAAAAAAATATTTTCCTATAGATTGAGCAACAAAAAATAAACCAAAAATAGGAAACATTTTTCCCCCAATCCTATTAGTATCCCAACTGGCGGGAATGTCCCAAAATTCCCCAAACCAAAAAAAACCAAAGAAGGGGAAAAGGCGAAAGATTTTAAGGGTATCGACACATGCTGTAGGTTGTTAAAAAAGGGTGAGGCGTTAACAACACCCAGCCATGCCAATTTCATTGCGCACCCCATGCGTATTTCAAAACAATTTCAAGGAAATGATATTTTTTTTTAAACTGGCAAGGGGAAATAAAAAAGGCTGGATTTGGGGGAGTTTCCATTTTCGTGTTTGGGCTCGTCGTACACACCTGGGGGTAAAGTTTAAATTTGGGGGTTCAATTTTTTCTTCACCCCTTTGAATTAAAGGGTTGTTTCCCAATAAATTTTTTTAATTTTTTTTTTTTTTTTTTTTTTTTTTTTAAAATTTAGACGATCAAATAAATTTTGTCCAAGGCATTGTTTCAAAGCTTTTGATTCAACTCATTCAATTTTAGAGCATGTCCTTTTTTTCCCGTCAAATGTTTGATAAAACCAACCAATCAGGAGTTTTTTCCAAATGATTGGTTTAAACATTGTCATACTACAAAAAGAAATTTTGGTTTTGGGAAATTTTTTCCCTTTCCCACAGCTTTTTTTTTAGGTTATTTTAAAATTTTGTTGTTTTTTTTTTCCACTTTCCGAAACAAAAGACAAAAGGGATAAAGGAAAATGAGGGCTTTTTTCGAACTCACTTCTCCTACAGTTAAAAGCAAAAAAAAGTGGGAAGACTTCTTCTTGTTGATTGACATTTAAACACATGGAGGGACTTTGGGGTGCTTAAAATTTTTTCTTTAAAAACAACCTTTTTAATTTTTTACCCAAGGGGTGGCTAGGACTTTTTTAAAACCCAGCTGGGGTTTTTCCCTTTTCCAATAATTCCGTGTAAATCCCTCTTAAATGTTTCTTTTAGGTATCTTTGAATCATCCCTTGACATAAGGGTTTAAACGAAACTTTGCCCTTTTAAAATACAGCTTGAAAATTGGATTTTGGCCCAATTATTGAGGGCCGATTTAAGCATCACGTTAAAAACGGGGTTTGGGGAATTATGCTTTTAAAAAAAATTGGGTATCCATTTTCCCTTTTTGTAAAAAGCTCAGGGGCCCCCCAACTGTGCCGTGCATTAGTTTTTTTCTTGCCATATAGGAAGGGGAAAACCCTCAAAACATAGGCCTACTTAATTTTAAAACCAGGATGGGGGGGAAAAGGCACTGGTGGGGTAAAAAAAATGAAAATTCACCAAAAAATCCTCCTTTTTCCTAGGCCTACATACTCATGGGCCCTTTATACCACAACCGGGCCCCTACCAATGGATTTAAAAAATTTTAGGGGGCTAGATCTTCAGACTTTGGGGTCCACTTCCTGACAATTTGAAGAAATCTTAAATAGGGCTTTTCCCATTTTAAAAGTAGTTTGGGACGTTTTTGTACCCTTTTTTTTTTTAAAGAGGGCCCTTTTGGGGTTTTTGACAGGTGAGCATTTTTAAAGGCCTTTAAACCCCCAAAATAATTTTAAATTTCCCCTTATGCGAAAACCTTATTTTTTTTTCGGGTTTGTGCTTCCCCTGTTTGCCCCCAAAACCCCATATCAAAAAACCGGGTAAATACTAAACCATCTAAAAAAATGTAAAGCAAAAATTTAAAACCCCAAAATCGCCATTTTGAATAGCCCAAAATTGTCGCTTCAATTTGCTACACCGCGCCTTTGCGGACGAAATTGAGAACGGGGGGAAAGATATACTAGTATCAAAAATTTAAAAGATTTTTAAATTTTCTTTTTCCCTTTCCTACAAATAAGGGGAAAGGGGTTATAGATATTTTAACTCATAAAGTAGTTTAGTTTTAGCATTCCCCCAATACCCCCGCAAGGCGCGGGGGCCCAAAATTAAAGCGTAAATCTCCCCAAATTCAAAATGGCGGTTTGGCTTTTTAAATTTTTGGTGGCTTTTTCAATGAAAATTAAGTTTTTTACGGGGTTGTTTGATATGGTTTTACCCTTGGGTGCACGGGTATTGAACAAAAGAAATAAGGGCAAATTATTGTTTAAAGGGAATTTTAAAGAAACCCTTTGGTGAAAAATTTCCAAATATGGTCACCTGTAAAACTGGGGGCCATCTTTAAAAACTTTTTTTCCCGATTAATCGCTCCCATCTAATTAAAATGAAAAACTCACTCCATTAAAATTGGTTCCCAAATTGTCCCGGAATTTGGACCGCGGGACTGCAAATTTCTACCCAAATTATTGGTATATCTAGGGGTTGGGGTTAATCCCTGCGTGCGTCGAGCGCTTTTTAAACGGGGCCTGTTGGGGGCACGGGAAAAAATGCCAAGGAGGGGGGTTCCTCCTAAGGGGCCCGCACTTTTCACGCAAACCCCTGGGGCGGGGCCCGGACATTTCTTTGGGGGAGGGTGGGGTAACTGGCCCCACCTTTACTCTTCGTCGGGAAGATGACACTTTTATTGTTAATTTCCCCACTCCCGGGGATCATGGTAAAAACAGACTCGAGACTTAATGAAATACTTTTTTTAAATTTTACACGTGGACCCCACTACCCGCCCTACTCTTTGTCTGGGCTGCCCAGGAAACTCCCCACCCCCCCGGGGCCCGGGTTTTGTTTTTATCAGCAGACGACCTATGTTGGGGGGTTTAAACCCCTTTCAAAACCAAATTAAAACCGTTACAATAATACAACAATTATATAGCAATTAGACCAGCCAGGGGGAGAAAAGGGCCCAGTGCATTGAAAGAGCAGACTGTGTGGACATCTTGGGGACAGGAGAAACCCCAAAGGGGGTCAGTGTTGTTTTGGTCCAAAAATTTACTTTCCCTTTTCCACAAAACCCATTAAATATCGGGGTCATCCCCCCAGGAAAGTTCGTAAATAAGTAAATAAAAGCATAAGTCAATGAGTATAATCTGGTCACATTTTTAAAAACTTTTTATTTTTTTAATTTAAATTTGTACTTATATCTAAATATTTTTAATTTTTAAAGGGGGGGATAAAATTAAAGGGTTTAAATTTTTTAAAATTTTAAAATTTTTAGTTTTTTTATTTTTCCCCTCTTTTATCCCCCCTAAACGGTCAGAATTGTTTTTGGGGGCCACTTTAAACTGTCTTGTATAAATTTTTTTTGAATTTGAAACCAAAAATTTACGCCACTTTTCCCCAAAAATCCCTAATTGTTTTTTTTTTTTCTGACTAGTAAAAAAGAAGTATAACAGAGAAAATTAACAGTTACACCTACATGCGTACAAAACAAAATTTTTTGGCCACGAGATTTTGACTTCTATTACAGGAAAAAGCCCAAAAATATTTGGAAAACAGGGGCGTGGGCCATGTGTTGAGTAAACCGGGGTCATTTCCCTTTTTTCCCCCTAAACCTAAGACTGTATCTAAAAAGTCTTTCCCCCCCTTCCCTATCAAGGCAAGAGTGGCAATTTTAAAAGCCTTCAGTTTACGCGCTTTTTTTACCAACTAAACTCAAAACCCCATCATTTTACCCATAATCCCAAACAATTTTTTATGCAATGTTCCCGGGGTATTCGGGACATGACTCGCTCACTTTGTCCCCTTTCAACTACTTCGTTTTTTTCCAAACTAGTTGGATAAGGGGGCCCCTTTTTCCCGGAAAGTGGAAAACCTGGGTTCAATCCCCTTGGGCGGGAAAAAAATTTTGTAAATTTTTTGTATTTTAAATTTTAAAAAAAACATAAAACATGTTTTTTTTAAAAACAAAATAACCCCGGGGGGAATGTAATCATCTGTTACATTACTATGGAAAACTAGCCATTTCGAATACTTTAAAGATTACGGTTTACCCAATCTCCGAGCGGAATTTTGGGGTTTTCCCTTTAGCGTGCAAGAAATTTGATACACCTTTGGGCTCTACATTAATGTTCACAACCTGACAATTAAAAAATACAAAATATTTTTTTAAAAAAAAAACCATTGCCCTTTATATTTGTAAAACATTTTTAGGCTTATTTCCAATTTATTATTTTTTTTAATTTTCTCCAATGATCCCAGCTGATTTTTTTAGCATTCTCAGTTAAAAGCCACAGGGTGTTGTATAAAATTTCATGGGAATCTGTTCAGCGATTCGGGTGATTTTCGCGTACCCCCACCCTCCAAATACAGATTAACAGAATAAGCGCCCCTTTTTAAATTTCATTGTAATCTCATTCGTGAGGGTTACTTTGTCTAATTGGCATTTCCCCCAAATTAATGCAACTTTTTTTAATTATTCTATTTTTAAAAAAAATAGTAAACCCACATTGGGGTTTTGGGGGAGGGTTAAAGGGCCCCGGATGTGGCCATAAATAAACCATGTTAAAATTAAACAAATTTTTTTAAAGTAACTTTTTCAAGAATGGCTAACTAGTGGGAAAATTTTTTTTTTGGGGGTAAATTTACACAACCTTCGTATGCAAAATTTATTATAAACATTTTGAGTTTAAAAAAAAAAGAACCCCAAAAAATCATGGAAAGATAGCATAAATTTATCCACATTTAAAAATGCTTCATAATTAATTTTTAAATTTTTGGAGCCTGGCCAACATCCCTTGATTTTCTAACTTTTCCCATCAAGCCCAAACTTGAGAAAAAAGGGAAATTTTAATAGAGAAAAAATAATTCCCCGAGAAATTGCTGGAAAAGGTTTTTGGGTTTTTAAATAAATCAATGAGGGCCTAGGCCCCGAGATAAGAATTTTTTATGAAAAAAATTTTTTTTTTAAAAAATTTTCCCGGGGAAAATTTCAAAACGGTTTAAAAAAAAAACCGAAAAGTTTTTTAAATTGTTTATTCGTTGTTTTTTTTTAAGGGCCCTTAAAAAAAGGGGGCTAAAGGCTAGTTGTCAAAAAATTATTTTTTCATGCCTACCCCCCCTCTAACATAAAATTTGTTTTTTTTTCTAGAAAATTTAAAAAGCACTTAAAAAATATTTTTTAAATAAAATACTTGGGGTTGAATTTTTTTTAAAAATTTCACCCACATAACTTGAAACTTCAAAAGAACTTTATCACCATTCAAATAAAAGTCCCAATTTAGCCAATTATCCCCATCCGGGTGCCCTTAACTCTTGGCTCTGTTCGAAGGGCCCGGGTTCAAATCCCCCCTCGAGACCGAAAAATCCTGACATTTTGTTTTTTTTTCCCCGGTTTCCCCCAGGTCGTTCATGCGAATGGGAAGGGGGTTTAGTCCCCTAAAACGAAACCCTAGAACATCCCTTCACAAAGTCCTATCCTAACATTTCCTAGTTGGGCACCTTTAAGGGGCGAATTGCAAAACCCCCAAACCCGGGTTCCCCCCCGAAATCATTATTAGCAAAAAAAAATTTTCAATTTGAACTTTAAAAAGTAATGAAAATCCCACCATACAAAAATTTGTTAAATACAGCTAAAAAAACACACTCAAAAGTAAAGGAAAATTTTAAAAAAGGGCCAAGGGTCCTGTACCCCCTTTTCTACGCCTCCCCCCAGCTACATTTTTGAATTCTTAAAATTTTATAAAACGAAAAACCCGCCTATAGTTTTAAAGGGCCCATAGTTGAAATGCTTGGAAAAAAAGAAATTTTTCATGACTATTATGTTTTTTTAAATTTTTATTAAAAGTTGCAAATTTTTTTTGTAAAAAACTTTTTTAAAGGGTGTTAAAGGGGGAATGCCTTTTATGAATTAGATGTTCAAATAATTTTTTTTTGTGAAAAAGCCCCCCCCCCCCTTTTTTTTTTTGATTCATTGGGTTTTTTTGTGTAGGGTTTGTCTGTATTTTAAAAAGTTTTTCGTATGCCCAAATTTGTGAAAATCTAATCCAAATTTTTTTGGGGCTTCCAGTGACGTAACTAGCCCTTGTTTTTTTGGGGGAAAACAAATTTTCATTGAAACAATTTTCAGGGGAAAGGGATGACCCTACAATCTGGGGTCCCGGGGGGCACAGACCAGGGAAAAAGTTTTTGCTTTTTTACATTGCAAATGTGGGATTTTACTACGCATTAGTGTGGGGTTTCGGGGGCGATAATATTAAATTAGGCCCCCCCCCCCCCCCCCCCTCCAGCCACGCTCTCATGTAGTTACGCTAAATTGGGGGCCTTCCATAATACCCCAAACCGCCAAGGATTGCTGGGAACATTCAACTTTCAAGTAACTGAAATTTTAAAATTGAAATTTTTAAGTGTTTCATTCTAGCCGCTTCGCGAACCTTTGTCACGTTTTAAAGGATGACTTTTTTTTGGGTTTACTATTTTTGTATTATTTCTTTTTTTTTTTGTCCCAATGATTACTTAAGTTTTTTGTAAAGCGTGGGATCCCCAAAATTTCTTTTTTTAATTCCATCGCAAACTTTCTTTGTTAAATAAGGATTTTTTTTTTATAAATTGTATCAAAATTTCTATTTAATTCAATTAAAAATAGAATGGGTAATTCTCGAGGTCCCAAAAATTTTTTTTTTGTACGCATTTTAGGGGATTATTGTCCGTTTCTATTTTTACTTTTTTTATTCACCTCTAAAAAGGGTTTTATTAAAAAAATTTTACCCCTATGAAATTTCCCCCCTAAACCTTTTTTTAACTTTTTCTATTAAAAAACCAAATAAAATAAACATAACCATAATGTCCATGAAAAATTAACGTTAAAACCCCCCCGTTTTTTGGGGGGAATCGGCCCAAAGTCACGAAAAAATTTGCAATAAGAATCAGAAAAAACGAAAAAGTATGATATTCATGAGAAAATTTTTCCTCGTTTTACAAAAAAAACTTGTCAAAATCTAAGTTTTAAAGATTTCTAAAAGGGCCCCTCCCAAAATTTTATCAATCGCATAGCCCTTTGCCCTTTAAGACGATCAAAACAAAAAACTCCCGAGCTATTTTCCCGGGGGAAGTGAAAAATTTAAATCTTCACTTTGCTTTATCCAAAATTTTTTTAAAACAAAAAAGTGCACTTCAAAAAAGAAATATTTCTTACAAGTAGGGTACGGGAAAAAAAAATTTACCTTTGGGAATATTCCTGATTTGATTGGGTTTAAAAAATTTTTCCCATAGCGGGACGTGGGGCCCGGGTTAAATCCCCAAAAAGGGGCTAAACCCCCCCGGCCACCATCCTTTCTGATTTGCTAGGCGTACACTCGCCCCCCACAGATCCACGTAAAACTCAACCTTTTGCTTTGTTCACACTTCATAAACCTCTTATCTCTAACGAAAAAATGTATTATCGCGACTTAAAACGTCTAAAGGTTGTGTTGTTCCTTTTGTACAGTATAGCACTAACACAAACACCACATTTTTTTAAAGAGAAAATCTTGAATTGGTGGGGTTCCAAAAAATGAAAATTAAATTTGAAAAATCAAACAACAATGGATTTTTTTTTTCATTCGGGCGCTTCGCGAACGCTTTTTCCGTTGCTTGATGGGTGGCCCTTTTTTGTAATTTTTTTTGTATGCGGGATCTCTTTTAAATTCTTCCCAATCCCAAAGCAAAATATTTTTTTGTTTATTTAAAATTTTTGTTTTTAAAAATAGTATTAATTTAAAGGTAAAACCAAAGAAATTTGAAAGTAAAATACTGGGGCCCGAAAATTTTTCCCTTTTTTTAAATCAAATTTTTGGGGGATTTTTTCCAGTTTTTCTTTTAGTAACTTTTAAATTTAAATTTCCCTTCCCCAAAACCAAATTCCCTATTAAAACCTTTATTTATTGGATTCTGCCCAGCTTTTTCAACTTTTTCTTTCAAAAAGGGAAAACCCCACCATAAAACCCTTTAAAGTCCATGTAAAATAGGGGGAAAAGTTTTTTAGGGCCCCCCCCTTTTGGGGGAAAACGGCCCAAAAAAAAAATCACGAAAAAAATTTGCCTTTAAAAAACGAAAAAAATCGTTTTAAAATCCCTATTTACGAGAATTTCGAATATATCCAAAACGTTGGCAGGGCTAAATTTAGAATTTCCCAAGGGCCCTCTAATTTTCATCAAGGGTCCCCAAAAACCTTTGCCTGGTTGAGCGCGACAAAAAAAAGAGACTGAAAAAAAAAACGAGCTTTAATTTTTTTGGGGGGGGCAGTGAAAAAAGTTTTTCACTTTTGCTCATTCCAAATTTTTCTGAAAATTTTTTACTGGAAAACCCTCGCTTAAAAAAAAAAGATTTAAAATTAAAACTCCAATATATTTTTGGGTGATCGAAAAGGGAAAACTCCAATTTTAAAAAACTCTTTAGAAAAAACTCGTTTTTTTGTTGATTGTTTGCTTCTACCGGCAAAATTTTTTTTTTTTTTTTTGGGGTTTTTTTTGGGTTAAGGGCGCGTCAAACCCTTAGGTCCCTAATGCACCCCTCTAGCCTAAGGGGGGGGGGGAGGAGGGCCCCATGCTGGTCAAAAAAACCAGCCCCGGGGGAAGGGGGGGAAAGGGGGGTTTTTTTCACGTCGCGTGTCATCCCTCTTTTTTCATCGTTTCCCTTGTGTCCCTTTTTATCGTCGCCGGGGGGTTCTAATAACTTATTTTTTCTGCCCAAAAATTTTTGGGTGGTATAAAACGAAGAAAAAATTTTTACTTCATATCGTACTTTTTCGATTTTTTGGATTTTTTTAAAGCTATTGTTCCCTGATATTTGGCCAACGACCAGGGAAAAGGCTACAACATCTTAGCGAAAATTATGGGAAAATTTTGAAATCACTTAAATTTTGAGCCACTCGTTCGGGCCTTCACGGCCAAACAGATTGAGCTGAAATTTAAAACAGACATTCGTGACCAGTGTACTTAGAACTGCTAACAAAATGAGCAAAATCCGTTGCGATTTATACCTAAAAGAAATAATAAACTGAAAAATAGGCTTAACATGTATAGGAATTATTTTAACGACAATGGTTTTGTTCTTGAAGAAGTATTTTTTATCGAATCATTTTTACAGGCTGTGATTGCATGCATTGAACAAGGCGTTTCGAATCTTGCACGCTCAAGGTTACCATAAATTCCACAAGAAGATTGAGTAAACCTTGCAATCCCTACTCGTTTTTCGCACTGGCAATGTTTTCCATAGTATTTTTTGCATTTCAAAACATGTTTTATAATTTTTTAAATACTAGGCCGCTTTGTGAACGCTTTTTTCAGTCGCGTTGGTGGATAATCTTTTTTTGAATATTTATGTCCAAGGATTAGGTACTACGTTTTAGTATAAGTGATCGAGATATCATTACTTTTTTAAGTTCCATTACAATTTTTTTTTTTTAATGAGGATACTTTATTTATTGTATTAATTGATATGGTATTACCAATTAACTAGGCCAAAGTCGTTGTTAGACAAGTGAGTGAGCCATGTGTCGAGTACCCCGTAGCATTCCCCTTTCTCCCCCTATACCCAAGACTGGATCTAGACACCGTTGGTCTTTCCACCCTATACCATATCC
Organism: Sweltsa coloradensis; assembly: GCA_024449915.1. Taxonomy (NCBI): domain Eukaryota; kingdom Metazoa; phylum Arthropoda; class Insecta; order Plecoptera; family Chloroperlidae; genus Sweltsa; species Sweltsa coloradensis. The sequence goes on from JAMZAV010002547.1 coordinate 44,149, forward strand.
TAGGCTAGAGTGGCGCATTATGGCCTTACAGTAGACGCTCCCTTATACCAACTAAACTTAAAACCATATTATTAACACCTATATATCAATCAACTTGTGTGCAGATGTTCCCGGATACTAAACACATGATTCGCTCACTCGTCTAACAACGACTTTGGCGTTTTCCTAGTTCTTTCATGTGCTTTGTTCGGGGGGGGGGGGGCAATTTTCCTCACTTGCCCCCCGTCCTCCGGGCGCTCATATCCACAGGATTGCCATACCGACGGGTAAATGGTGGAGGCGGGGCAACCCCCCAGTCTCCGGAGGCAACATTTTTCAGGGTTAACTTTTTTGGGAGAGGGCTTTAAACGTTTTTGAGAGTTAGAATGACTATTATTTACCCTTAATACCTCATAAGATTTTTGTTATTAAACCAATTCCAATCGCGTGGAATCTGTGCAGCGTAGATTGATGATATTAATGTGTTTGAAATCTAATATTGCCTACCATAGATCTGATTACTACAAGTTTTGCATGGACATAAAGTTGCCTAGTCTTAAAACCAGGAGACAATATACCGATCTCATTTTTCTGTACAAAATTCTTCACAACTATTATGACTCTAATCTATTACTTGATATCAACTTCCATACCAGGCAAGTTCACCCGTAGTCATGATGTTTTTATGGTTCCTCGAAGCCGAATAAATGTTCACAAATTTTCTTGTATTAACCGTTTACAGTATACATATAACACTGTTGTAGACCAGGGAGTTGATATCCACAATATGACATTGATTGCTTTCAAAATGTATATATGTAACCTTTCAAATGACCCTCCTTCTGAGAGTTAAAGATAATCCATTTTTTTTCTTCTCATTGTTACATGTATTCATTGTAACTTAATTATACTTTAAGCTTAATTTTCCTTAGTATATGTATAACTCTGTTCTCTATCTGCTGATGCATAGAATATTCTCTATTGTGTTATGATAGCATGTTTATATTTCTCTCTATATGTTTTTGTGACTTTATGTGAGTATCTTCAATATATTATATTGCACTTGTGGGATCTCGATCCTGTTGTGAATAAAGATCTAATAATAATAATAATAATAATAATAATAATAATAATAATAATAATAATAATAATAATAATAATAATAATAATAATAATAATAATAATAATAATAATAATAATAATAATAATAATAATAATATTAATAATAATAATAATAATTATTATATAATATAATATATATATATATGTTTTTGGATATTTCCGTGGCCGATATGAATTAATGAACTAGGTTTTTTCGGTTATAATGCCACGTTTATTCACATGAGGCCAACGTTTCGATGAACCTCGCCGTTTTGTAATTGATACTCTTTTACAAATAAAGTTCTATTCTATTCTATTCTATTCTATTCTATTCTAAATTTCACTCATCTTCTTCAGGGCCAATACAAATTAATATATTATTATATATTTCTTCTTTCTTTGCAACGTCAAGCTTTGCAGTGATTCTTTGAGTTGTTTTAATTTGCCATATGTGCAGTGATTTCTATTGTTTATTTTTTATTGTATTTTGTTTTCCCAGTTTTGTTCTGACTTTATCAATGTAATGTAGTTTTCGTTTTTTATATATTAAGTTGTATTGGCCCTGAAGAAGATGAGTGAAATTTCATCGAAACGTTGGCCTAATGTAAATAAACGTGGCATTATAACCGAAAAACCTAGTTCATTAATATATATATATGTTAGTACTTTAGACAGAAATTAAAAAAGTGACTACACCGTTTTTAATTTCCGTCTAAAGTACTAACAAATCAACGTCATAGTCGCCTACTATAAAGCCAAGTTTAAACATATATATATATAATAATATAATAATAATAATAATTATTATTATTTAAAAGTGAGATGAAAGAAAAAGGAGGATTGGCCTAAAGGATTCGGAAAATTAAGTAGGGCCTAGACATTTTTCAATTTTTAAAAATTATTAATCGTGAGTAGTTATTTTGATTACATTCCTACGCCTAATGGTGGGTCAAAGGCCACCGCTTTCCCCAGCATGCGCACGCCCATGATCTCCGTACAGATGCACCTCCATTCCAGGTGTTGCGACTCTGGTGTTTTCATCATGCACTTCAGAGCACACGTCATGGACTCGTTGTCAGCGCAGCCATGCTTTAAGTAGTTCGGTACGGGGCCGCACAAGCGCCTGTCTGTCTCTACAAAAGAAACGAACAAGTTAATTTGTTGGGGAGATTATTTTAACCTGTATTTAAAGTGAGTATTAACTTGGTGTGTTTTGATGTGTATTTATGACAAGACTTTAAATATGAACATCATTCACAACATTTTTTAAGGCGTAAGATCAAAGATAGCTCAATACATGTCATAAAATATTTACCTATAGATTGTAGCAACTAAAAATGAACCAAAAATATGGACACACTTTTCCCCAATCCTATTAGTATCCCAACTGGCTGGAATGTACTAAATAGCCAAAGCCACAAAAACCAAGAAGAAGAAGAAGAAGGCGTAAGACTTAAGGTATCAGACACATGCTGTAGGTTGTTAAAAATGTGAGGCGTTAACAACATGCAGCCATGCCAGATTTTATTGCGCACGCATGCGTATTTCGAACAATTTCGAAGCAATGCTATTTTGTTTTGAACTGGCAGTGGAATGAAAAAGGCTGGAGTTGGGAGTTTCCATGTTCGTGATTGGCTCGTCGTAGCACACCTGAAGTAAAGCTGTATTTGGACGGTTCAATGTTTCGTTCAAGTCATTGAATTCAAGGGATTGATTCAATGAATTTTCCTTCAATGCTACCGTTTAGTTAGACGATCAAATGAATTTGTCCAAGGCATTGATCAAAGCGTTTGATTCAACTCATTCAATTTAGAGCATGTCCTATTTTCCGTCAAATGTTTGATGAAACCAACCAATCAGGAGTCGTTTCGTAATGATTGGCTTAATCATGGTCAGTACTACAGAAAAGAAGATATGGCTGGGCATTGTTTACATTTCACAGCTGTTTTTAGGTTATGTTAAGTCTGGTTGTTGTGTTTTCCACTTTTCCGAAACAGAAGACAGAAGTATAAAGGATAATGACGGCTCTTTCGAACTCACTTCTCCTACAGTTGAAAGCAAAGAAAGTCGAGACTTCTTCAGTTGTTGATTGACATTTGACACATGGATGACATTGGTGCTTCAAATGTTTCTTTAAGAACAACCTTCTAGATATTTATCACGGGTGGCTAGGACATATTTAAACAGCTGTGACTTCCTTTCAATACATTTAACCGTGTAAATACCTCTTCAATGTTTCTTTTAATGGATCTTGAATCAATCCCTTGACATCAATGGCTTGAACGAAACATTGAACCGTTTAAATACAGCTTAAGAATTGGATTTTGGACAATTAGTGACGACACGATTTAAGCATTACGACTTAGAACGAGTTGTGAAATGTGAATTATGCTTTTAAACCAAATTTGTATCCCTGTGTCCTTTTGTAATAAGCTACAGAGGGTCACACGTGCTATGCATTAGTCTTCTTGCCATATAGGAAGGTAAAACTCAATACATAGGCCTACATTAATTTTACCAGGATGGTTTGTGAAGGCACTGGTACGGGTACAAAAAACGAAAAAATCACTTAAATCCAACATTTCATAGGCCTACATACTACATAGGCCTATATATACCTACAACCAGGCCTACCAATGATATTTAATATCTATAGTAGGCTAGATCTTCAGACATTGGTCCACTTCCGTGACAATTTGAAGCAATCTTGAATAGGGCATTTTGCATGTTAAAGTAGATGGGAGCGATTTGTAGCCCATTTTTTTCAAGATGGCCGTTAGGTTGACAGGTGAGCATATTAGCCATTAACACCAAATAATTATTAAATTCCCTTATGCGATAAGTTATTATTGTTTCTGTTTGTGCGTTCCCATGCTGCACAGCTAAAACCATATCAAACAATCCAGATAAATACTAAATACCATCTAAAACAATGTAAAGCATAAATTAAAACGCCAAATCGCCATCTTGAATAGGTCAGATTGTCGCTTCAATTTGCTACACTCGCGCCTGTGCGGACGTATTGGAGACTGGGGGATAGATAATACTAGATATCAATACTATAGATGTTAAATATCATTTGGCCTACCTACTAAATAATGGGATGGGTCATAGATATCTTAACTCATAAAGTAGGCTAGATTAGCAGTCTCCATTACCTCCGCACAGGCGCGAGCGTACCAAATTGAAGCGTCAATCTCACCCATTCAAAATGGCGGTTTGGCGTTTTAATTTATGCTTTTTGAATGCAATAAAGTTTTTTACTGGATTGTTTGATATGGTTTTAGCTTGTGCAGCATGGTATTGAACAAACAGAAATAATGCAAAGTTATTGCTTAAGGGAATTTAGTAATCATTTGGTGTCAAAGTCTAATATGCTCACCTGTCAAACTGGCGGCCATCTTTAAAAACATTTTTTCGATTAATCGCTCCCATCTAATTAACATGCAAACTCACCCATTCAAGATGGCTTCCAATTATCCCGGAAGTGGGCCGCTGACTGCTAATCTAGCCAATTATGTGGTATATCTATGGGATGGGTTAAGTCACCTGCGTGCGTCGAGCGCTTCTTACTGGACCTGTTGAGGCACTGACACTGCCAAGGAGGGAGGTTCCTCCTACGAGCGGCGCACGTGAGCACGCACACCCCTGCGTCGTGGTCGTGACAGTCATAGAGGATCTGGGGTACTGGCCCGCACCTTAGCTCTTCGTCTGGAAGATAGACACATTTTATTGTTAAGTTCTCACTCAGGATGCACGGTAAAGAACAGACTCGAGACTTACAATGAGAATACTTTATTTCACTGTTACACGTGGACCCCACTACACATGTCTACTCTTTGTCTCGGCTGTCAGGCAACTGCACCGCTCTCGGGCCGGTTTGTCTTATCAGCAGACACACCATATGATTGCAGGGTAACCACCTGTCATACCAACTTAAACTCGTTACAATAATACATAACAATTATATAGCAATATAGACCAGGCCAGGGGTAGAATGGGCCCAGTGCATTGAAAGAGCAGACTGTGTGGACATCTTGAGGGACAGGAGACCACAAAGGGGGTCAGTGTTGTTTTGGCCAAAATTCACTTCCTTATCACAAAACCCATGACTATCGGCTCATCCTCCCAGGACAGTTCGTAAATTAGTGAATAAAAGTCAGTAAGACAGTATAATCTGGTCACATTTACATGCTTATTTATATTTTTTTTATTTAACTTTGTACTTATATCTACAATATGTATTAATTTTGAAATCGTAAGATTAAATTAAGGTTAATTTTTAAATTTGAAATTTTGAAGTATTTCATTATTTATCACCCTCTTTCATCCCTCTAATCGGTCAGATATTGTATTGGGACCACTTGAAAACTGTCTTGATATATTGTTTTAAATATTGAATCCAAAATTCACGCCACTGCCACAAAATCCCTTATTGTTCTTGTATTTTTCTGACTAGTAAACAAGAAGTATAACAGAGAAACTTAACAGTTATCACCTACATGCGTACAAAAAGCAATTCTTTGAGCCACGAGATATTTGACATTCTATTAATAGGAAAACGCCAAAGTAGTTGGTAGACGAGTGCGTGAGCCATGTGTTGAGTATCCGGGATCATTCCCTTTTCTCATCCTATACCTAAAACTGTATCTAAACAGTCTTTTCTCCCTAGCATATCATAGGCAAGAGTGGCACATCAAAGTCTTACAGTTGACGCGCTTTTATACCAACTAAACTCAAAACCCTATCATTTATACCCATATATCAATCAATTTGTATGCAGATGTTCCCGCGTATTCAGCACATGACTCGCTCACTCGTCTTACAACTACTTCGGTTTTTCCTAATCTAGTTGGATAAGGGGCCCTTATACCCGGAATGTGAGACACCTGAGTTTAATCCCCTGGTCGGGAAAGATTTTGTAATTTCTGTATTGTATTTAACAAATACTTTAAAACATGTTTTAAAAAGCATATAACGCTGTGTAGTGTAGATCATCTGTGACATTACTATGGAAAACATAGCAATTACGAAATACGTGTAAAGATGACAAGGTTTACCCAATCTCCGAGCGGAATTTGGGGTTCCTTGAGCGTGCAAGATTCGATACAACTTGGTCTCTACATGTAATGTTCACATCCTGACAAATAACAAATACAAAATATTTTTTCAAAAACAAAACCATTGTCGTTTATATAAATTGTACACATTTGAGGCTTATTTCTCAATTTATTATTTCTTGTTAATTTGTCTCGCAATGGATCTAGCTGATTTTGTTAGCAGTTCTCAGTTAACGCGCACAGGATGTCTGTATAAAATTTCAGTGCAATCTGTTCAGCGATTCGGCTGATTTTCGGCGTACACACACATACACATACAGATGAACAGAATAAGCGCCGTTTGAGTTGCATTGTAATCATCATTCGCTGAGCTTACTCGTCTAATTGGCATTACCATAGAAATTAATGCAACTTTATAATAATTCTATTTTAACAAAAATAGTAACCGACAGTGTTGGTTTGAGCGTTAAGGTCACCCGGATGTGGCCATACTAGCCATGTTAAATTAATCAACTTTTGATGTAACTTTTCTCAAGAATGGCTATAGCTAGTGAAATTTTATTTGGAGGTAACTGACACAACCTTCGTATGCAAATTGAATGATAAACATTTTGAGTTTAAAAAAAATGGAACCCCAAAAAATCATGGAATGTTAGCATAAATTTATCCACATTTAAACATGCTTCATAATTAATTTTAATTATTGGAGCCTGTGCCAACATTCCCTGAGATTTTCTAAACTCTCTATCAAGCCAATCTTGAGAAAAGGTAAATTGAATAGAGAAAACATAAGTTCTGAGATAATTGCTGGAAAAGTTTTGGTTTGTAAATAACTCAATGAGGGCCTGGGTCCAGAGATAAGAATTTTTATGAAAATATTTTTTATTAAAAATTTCCGGGAATATGTTCAAATCGTTAAAAAAATTCTCAAAAATTTATGAAATTGTTTATTCGTTGTTTTGTTTAAGCCTTAAAAGGCTGCTAAAGGCTAGTATGTCAAAAAATGATTTTTACATACCCCTACCTCTAACATAAAATTAGTTTCTTTCTAGAAATTAAATTGCACTTAATAAATACTTTTATAAATAAGTACTGGTTCGATTTTAAAACAAATTACACCCACATAATCTTGAAACTTCAATGAACTCACTCAACCATTCAAATGAAAAAGTCAGATTTAGCCAGATTATCACATCCGGGTGCCCTTAAGCTCTTGGCTCTGATTCGGAAGGTCCCGGGTTCAAATCCCGTCGAGACCGACAATCCTGACAGTAGTTTTTTTCCCAGGTTCCCTCAGTCGTTCATGCGAATGCAAGGGATTTAGTCCTCTAAAACAGCCATAGAACATCCCTTCACAATGTCCTATCCATAACATACCTAGTTGGACACCTGAAGGGGCATGAATTGCACCCTTGACAGGCTTCCCTCGAAAATCTATTATTAGCAAAAATAATATTGCAATAGAACTTAAAAAAGTAATGAGATCCCACGCATACAAACATTTGTTAAAATACAGCTAAACATTACACACTCAAAAGTAATGATATTTAAAAGAAGGTCCAAGCCCATGTACCCTTTGCTACAGCCTCCCTCCAGGCTACATTTGTGAATTCTTAATTTCATAATCGTAAACTGCCTATAGTTGAAGGCCTATAGTTGAAATGCTTGGAAAAACAGAATTTGCATGAACTATTATGTTTTAATTATTATTAATAGTTGCAAATTATATTTTGTAAAAAACTTTCAAGGATGTAGTAACGGGGCAATGCATTTTATGAATTAAGATGTGCAAATAATTGTTTTTTGTGATAGCCCCCCCCCCCCTTTTTAGATATCATTGTTTTTTAGTGTGTAGGGTTTGTCTGTATTTTTACAAGTCTTCGTATGACAAGTGTGTGAAATACTAACTCCAGGTATATTGGAGCTTCCAGTGACGTAACTAGCCCTTGTTGTTTGGGGGCATCATTGCATTTGAAACAAAATGTTCAGGAAAATGTATGACATACAATCTGGGTCTGGGGCGCACAGACCCAGAAAATTTTTGCTTTTTTACATTGCAAATGTGGGATTTTACTACGCATTAGTGTGGTTTCGTCGATAATATTAAATTATGCTCCCCCCCCCCCCCCCCTCCAGCCACGCTCTCATGTAGTTACGCTATTGGGAGCTTGCATAATACCCCAAACCTGCCAAGGAGTGCTGCAACATTACATCTTAAGTAACTGAAATTTGAACATTGAATTTTCAAGTGTTTCATTCTAGCCGCTTCGCGAACTCTTTGTCACGTTGATGGATGAGCTTTATGGTTGACTATTTCAGTATTATTTCTTTTTATTTCTGTCCAATGATTACTTAGTTTTTTGTATGCGTGGGATCTCATTACTTTTTCAATTCCATCGCAAACTTTCTTTGTTAAATAAGGATTTTTTTTGTTATAAATAGTATCAATTGCTATGGTAATTCAATTACAATAGAATGGTAATATCTCGAGGTCCAAATATTTCTTTTTGTACGCATTGTAGGTGATTATTGTCAAGTTTCTATTGTACCTTTTTAATTATTTATCTCTGAATGGCTTATATTTAAACCTTTACCCCTATGAATTCTGCCTAACCTTTTCAACTTTTTGTTTTAAAAGGCACTACATCACCAATAACCATAATGCCCATGTAAAATATGAACGTTAAAGCCCCACCCGTTTGGTCGGAATCGGCCCAAATGTCACGAAATATCGCAATAAGAATCAGAAAAATCGAAAAAGTGTGATATTCATGAAAAATATTTCTTTGATTGTTCCAAAAAACTTGGCAGATCTAATTTCAGAGATTTTTAAGGTCTCCTCCAATTTTCATCAAGATCACATATGCCATTTGCCCGGTAGAGAGCGATCAAACAAACAAAAAACTCCCGAACTCTTTTTCTGGGGGTAAGTGAAATTGAAGTCTTCACTTCGCTCATCCAACATTTTCAAATCAAATGTGCACTACAAACAAAATATTTCTTACAAGTAGGCTACGGAAAATAAAAATTTACCTTTAGTAATATTCCTGATTTGATTGTTAAAGTATCCGACAGCAAACGACGTAAGACAGGCTAGCCCAAAGAGGAGGCTAAACCAACTGGCCACCATCTTGCTGGAGTCAGCTAGGCGTATACTCGCGGCCACAGATCCACGTAACACTCAACACTTCTGCTAGTTACACTTCATAAATCTCTTATCTCTAACGAAACAATGAATATTATCGCGACATTAAAACGTCTATGGTTGTGTTGTTAACCTTGTGTACAGTATGCACTAGCGCAATCAGCCACATTTTAATGAGATACTCTTAGAATTGGTGTGTTCAACAATGAACATTAAATTCGAATAATCAAACAGACAATGATTATTTTTATCATTCGGGCGCTTCGCGAACGCTTTTTCTAGTCGCGTTGATGGATGAGCTTTTTTGTAAGTTTTTAGTATGCGAGGGATCTCTTTACTTCTTCAAGTCCCAAAGCAATATTTTTTTTTGTTAAATTAGGATATTTGTTGTAAAGTAGTATTAATTGATGGTAAAACCAATGATTAGAAAGTAAAATATCTGGAGGCCCGAAGATTTGCTTTTTGAACTCATTTTAGGCGATGTTGCCAAGTTTCTCAATTATAGTAACTTGTTAATTTATTACGCCTCAAACCAACTCATATTAAAACCTTCATTTATATGGATTCTGCCTAGCTTTTTCAACTTTTTCTTTCAAAAGGCAATACACCACCATAACCTTTAATGGCCATGTAAAATATGAACGGTGTAGCCCCACCCGTTTGTTCAGAATCGGCTTAAATATCACGAAAATATCACATTTAAAATCGGAAAAAATCGTAAAAGTTCGATATTTACGAGAAATCTTCGAATATATCCAAAAACGTGGCAGGTCTAAGTTCAGAGATTTCGAAGGTCCCCTCTAATTTTCATCAAGATCGCATATACCGTTTGCCAGTTGAGCGCGAACAAAAAAAAGAGACTGAAAAAAAACACGAGCTAATTTTCTTGGGGGGTCAGTGAAAATGAAGTCTTCACTTCGCTCATTCAATTTCTCTGAACATTTTTGACTGACCGTCGCTTAAAAAAAATGATTTAATTAATCTCCAATATATTTGGATGATCGAAACGAAGACTCCAATTTAAAATACTCTGAGAAAAAAAGCTCGTTTTTTGTCTGATTGTTTGCTTACTACCGGGCAAACTGTTTTTTTTGTTTTTTTTGTTTTATTTGGATTAAGGACGCGTCAACCGTTAGGTCATAATGCACCACTCTAGCCTAAGGGGGTTGGGAGGAGGGGCCCATGCTGGTCAGAACCAGCCACGGGTAAGGGGAGGAAGGGGGGTTTCTCACGTCGCGGTCGTCATCGTCCTTGTCATCGTTCGTTGTGTCATTGTCATCGTCGCCGGGGGGTTCTAATAACTTATATATCTGCCAAGTTTTTGGATAGGTATAATCGAAGAAAGATTTCTACTGAATATCGTACTTTTGCGATTTTTGCGATTTTTTAATGCGATATGTTCGTGATATTTGGCCAACCATCGGGCCAACGGCTTCTACGATCTTAGCGAAACTTTATGGGAACGTTTGAAATCACTGAACTTAGATATGTTATGATTAAAGGGACAGTCAATAAAATATTTTCCATGGAAATCGTACTTTTAAAAAACGATAATCAACATTATAGCTCATCCATCAACGCGACTAAAAAAGCGTTAGCAAAGAGGCCTAGTTTTAAACATTGACAACATGACTGAGCCATTCAATAAATTCACTCACTCAACATCACCAATTATTCAATTCCATAATATTTAACTTATTGATTTTACAAGTCAAGGAAGAAAAAAAACAAGCATTAACTACTTCAACTTGCATTACAATATTGAAGGAGCTGTTAACCCCCAAATCATATTTTTACCACATAATCTATAGCATAATACTACACTTTAATGACCTTTTAAAAATTATATATTTTACTGTGATTTTAAACGAATTTTTAAAAAAATTATCCAGAAATTTGAAAAAATTGGCGTTTTGAGAAATTTCTTATATTGACCTTAACCTGCGCCTTTTTTGATCCTCATGATACCAGAGCATCAGACCAATCTTAAATGGCAATTTATTACATCGTGTCTCGAAACTGTGCACAAAGAGACACTCAAACACGCAAAAATACGCATTCCAAAATCACACCCCTTCTTGGGTTTCAGAATATTTTGACCGTACCACTTACCCAAATTACAAAACAAAATATAGAGGATTTACAAAAGGCTGTCGAGTACACCAATGGCTTAACGTCCCATTCGAAAGGACGGTGTAAATTTGACAGTCATATAGGTTCCTCCTCTAACCCGGTTTGCCGAGTAGACGTCGAGGAGAACGAAGCCGTTACACTAGCTCTCGAACTCTGCATCTGCTCTTACCAGCGGTACGTAAGTTTCAGGGTGGGAGCGGTCACCCACTCTACTCCTGACCACGCCCAATTCTGCTCGAGTGAGAACCGGTTAAATATGATTCAGATGGTGAATCCATCTGTGTAATTGAAATTTTCCCAAATATTAGTTTATCAAAACAACGGACATGTTCTTTTTTTTTTTTAAAAAAAAAAAGATGGACAAATAGAAGACGAACTTCTGTTATAATTAATTAAATGTCCTTAAAATTATGATTTAAAAACACAAATTACATAAAACCCAATCGTGAAAAGTACAATTAATTACTAAGACAGATGGCACGACTTGCTCAAACAGCTCTACCTATCAAGATCCAACATCCTGTTACAGAAACCGATATCCTATTCAATTTGACCCTCAACTCCAACAAATAAATTTTAAAATTCGTCGCCAAAACAGGATGAAAAATGTAAAGTCTGTCCAGTCTTGAATTAACCAGCGGAACGGACCCTTCCGCTGGTTAATTAATACCATAATATAAGTATACCACCACTAGAAGCTACAACAACAAGCTACACTAGGTATGACAACAATCAATAACCGAAAACATGGTTCTGTTTAACCAAATTTTACCAAGAATGAAAATCAATTTAATTATGACAGCGAATCCATAGTTACAAGAAGATACCGTCTATTGAATAGTGTACGTGAGTAATTGATCCAACGCACACGTAAGTCCATTTCACGTTGTAAACTTAAGTGGGTGTAGCCCTGCAGGAGGAAGTTCAGGAGAAACTGTCTTCTATACATTATACAAACGTTACTGTATCAGTGGTATCCTTTGGTTCCCTGTTAACTAGGGAAGTTCAATGAGATGAGGCCCTTAGCCCAGGTGACATCAAATAAGACGATGACGACCTTGATATGAGAACCCCATCGTTTTTATTTATTCTATAGTTGTGATAAAAACATTTGGGGGTAATAGCCCGTTTATGTCATCCTTCATTTGTGATTTGTCCTTCTGTTAAATGTTTAAAATCCAAAGAGATATAATAAATAAAAATAAAATGACCCAGAGTATTAAGTCACCTATGATAAGATAACGAGATCTGTTTTCCTCAGCAGGTAAGATGGACGGTGAGACCAAAAACCAAAACATGAAGGAAAACGAGTTTTCTGTTGACTCCAAGGTCATCCAATGCCTCGAGCTATGCGACCCTTCTGACAACAACTGGCAGGTTAAGTCTTACACTGTAAAGTGGATCTTCAAGACCACATCGAAGGACGATTTGACCCAACGTGTACCACGATGTTTTGCAAATCTCCTCAGTTCCTCTTTGGCAGCAACCATGAATTCCGGGGTCAAGTCTGCTTAGCAGACAAAAGATTCGGTCATCACCGGATTAGTTTCGTGTTCCTAAGCTCGACCGAAACACTCGAACAAGGAATATTATTGCTTAGGGTTCTGCACCCCAAGGCTGCTGTAACTAGTCAACCCGTTGTGTTGATCAGGTAAGGTTCTACACTTCAAACATGGTGACTGGCTTCAATAAACACTGCTGGGCTCATCCTATTTTAAACAACAACATACAATAGTATCCCATCGTTTTTTACATCTATGTCATAGCACTCTTACCGATATTTTGAAAGTCAAAGGAAATGGCTGAAAATTTGTTGAATGAAAGAGAAACTATGAAAGAAAAGAAAATTAAGAAAAAGTTTACGGGTCAATATAGCTTCCTTTTGACCATTTTATGCACATTTTGGTCAGTAAGAAAATTAAAGTTCAAGGTGTAATACTTAATTTTGAGCTAGGTCTTTTTTTCAACACAATTTTGTCTCCGCTAGGAGTATAAGGGAAAATAATTTTCTGAATAATATTCAATATACGATTTTTGTCACAAGGTACACATAACAGTTTTGAACCGGTGGAGGAAAAAAATGTACAACAAACTCAGTATAACAAGATACAACGAACGATGACAAAGACGACTAACGACCCGCGATGTAAGAACCCCCCCTTTCCTCCCGGCCCTTACCCGTGGCTGGTTCTGACCAGCTTGGGCCGCTAGCGGCCCTAAGCTAGAGTGGCGCATTATGACCTAACGGTCGACGCGCCCTTAATCCAAAATACCAAAACCGGAGACAAAGGTGTGTTTAACAATGAAAAAATCAAAGATCAAATTAATTATTTAACCTAAAACTTTCATTTTCTTATTCTTTTTCTTTTTTATTTAAGTTCCTCTTTCATTCAACGACTTTGAGCCATTTTACCTTTACTTTCAAAATATCGGCAAGAGTGCTGTGGTCGCTAAGGATGGCGCGGATACGAGTTTCGACGCTCAGCTTTCAGGTTGTTCTGGGTAAAGGGTTAACAACTTCGTTATCATATTTCACAACAACGTTAAAATAGGATCAATCCACGAGATCCAGTACGCGTATTTTTAGATTAATTAATCGGTTCTGAACAAAAAAGTCGTGAAATCTCCATAATTACTCAATTTTGGTAAACTTCGGGAATTTATTCCAAGTTAACTGATATTTTTAACTTAGATTTTCAAAATGTATATCAACGTTTAGATCAATGTGAACGCGTTGGTTAATTTGGTGAACGTAAGAAAAACTGTTTGATGGGAATTAAGAGATTATTGAAATCCATGTTTTTTATTTTCGATTTTTTCACGTTTTGTTCTTATCTCTCGCTTCGATTTTAAAACTAATTCTTGGCAACCAATTGTGGATATCAATATAAAGTAACTCTTGTAACATTATTATGCACAAATTATATATGGTATATCCAACCGTCCAGCTGCAATCGTCAAAACATGAGCGCGCGTATTTGAGTTGGGCCAAGCTCAAATCTCAAATGTGCGCGCTCAGGTGTTGATGATTTCTGCTGAACGGTTGGTAATATGATAAAATTTTGCATGCATGTTAATGAAGTACTCTTATATAGGTAGGCTAGATTCACCACCTGGTTGCAAAAAAATACAGCCATTAAGGTCCATCCCATAGTGAGACCTAAGTCCAAAACGTGAAAAATAGAAACCCAAAAGTTAGATTTCAATTCTGAAAAAACAAAATATACCTGCGCGTTCACATTGATTTAAACGTTCATATCCAGTATACAAATTTGCGTTAAAAAATGTGTACACTTAATAGAACAAATTACCGAAGTTCACTATTTTTAATTCAAAATCGGTGAATTAATTAAGCGAGCGTAGCGAGCGTCTCCACTTGACTCTTATGGCTCGAATGTCTTTTTTTTTTTCTGTTACTGCTTCGGTACAGGTCGCACCGTTTCTCTGATCGACCTGAAATTTTGCACACATGTACATACCACCTATGCGGGTTGCTGTATAGTTTTTTGAACAAATCCGATCGTTGGTTATAGAAAATTAAAAATTAAAATTAAAAAAAAAAAAAATGTTCTGATCGTTATGAATATTTGCAAGGTCAATAAGTACAACATTCTCCCTTATTTTACAAATTTTTCAGCTAATCGGTCAAGACCTTAAAGACTTATTGGTAATCACAATTCGAAAAATGATGTTAAAAATCAAGGAGGCAGTGAAGATTCAACATTGAAAGTTTTTGTCTTCAAGTATTTTGAAAGTATGCCTATGTTGGTATGTAACATTATGAGAATGTCGTACTCGGTCGTGTTGTACGTACCGGTGCTCGCTCAACAACGCGACGGGACTCTTTAGCGTTTCCCTAGTTTATGAATACGCGTACTGGATCTCATAGATTGGTTCTTTATTAAAGTTTGTGTGAAATATGATAGCGATGTTATTATCCACTTACCCGAAAAAAGAAAAAAAACAGAAAGCTGGGCGCTTAAAACTCGTCTCCGCGCCAGCCTCAGCTTCACAACGTCCAACGCTACCATCATGTCCAAAACTCGCTCATCGTTCATTGGCGAATTACTAGGAAGCTTTCCAAACGCTTTTTCAGGCGCGTTGTTGGATGAGCGTAATTTTTTTTAAACGAAAAAAAGCGTTAAAATAGAGATTTTTATGAGAAATAATTTTTCGATTACGCTCAAATTTCACACAAATATATTTAATTAATTCATAAAATTAGGGTTATGTGAAAAAATCATTACAATCGGATAAAGCATGTATAGGTGTTATATGTCGAAGAAAGTTAAAAAATCGACAAAAAATCGTAAAATTGCGATTATCACGAAAATAATTTTTCAATTGCGCTCAAATTTCATACCAATATAAAATTCATGAACTTAAGGTTCTGTGAAAAATCGTTACTGTACATCAATAAGCATGTAGGTGTTACTAGGAAAACGCTAAAGTCCCGTCGCGTTGTTGAGCGAGCCCGGTACGTGCAACACGACCCGAGTACAACATTCCCATATGTTACATACCAGGTCTTGACCAATTTAGCTGAAAATTTGTAAATAGAGAGAGAATGGATAAAATCCACCGCATCTAGAGGACCTTGACTTATTCCTTTGGGAAAACTATTTAAACTCTTTGATAACAATAATACACTGCTTCCTCGATAGTATTTTGATTACTTCTAGGTGGCAGTGCATAGTGAGACTTTCGTTGCATGGTAACGTTTCTTTGTTATTTCTATCTACACTACTTAGGTTTGTTCCGTAAAGGCGACCGGTCGACCATTCTGGGCTCGACTGGGGATTGTTATTTTCATTGTTTCACTCAACGTCTGATTGTTGGCTAGCGGAATGGTGCGTGCTTCTACAAGGCCGTGTTTTTTATGAAAATTGTGATATCTCGATAAAATATTACATAAATCATATCATTTTACTAAATAAATGAATGATTTGATGAATAAATGATTAATTTATTGTGTACCCATGTGAATTGCAGGAATATTCTCGGTAGTGGACATAATTCCATGATTTTCAATGATATAATTTGAATAACCGCGCTTTCCTCAAAGACCTGCCCACGACCGGAATAAAACTCTGGGCTTCTTGGTCTCGACCACAACAATCGAAACAACTACGCATTGCATACGTTCCTTGCAAATCTGATCTATCATTGGTGCAAATTGTGTTTACTTAAATTTCATTGGTCGCATACTGGTCGTTCTGGTCGTCTTTGCGGAACACAACCTTAAGGTCTTGACAGATTTAGCTGAAAATTTGGAAAATAGGAGAGAATGTTGTACTTATTGACCCTACAAAATTTCATAACGATCGGAACATTTTTTTTTTTTTTTTTTTTTTTTTTATATCCAACGATCGGATTTTGTTCAAAAACTATACAGCAACCCACCTAGGTGGTATGTACATGTGTGCAAAATTTCAGGTCGATCAGAGAAACGGTGCGACCTGTATCGAAGCAGTAACAGAAAAAAAACAAAAACAAAACAAAAACAGACATTCGAGCCATAAGAGTCAAGTGGAGACGCTCGCTTCGCTCGCACATAGGTCGAAGAATTTTTTTTAAATCTTAAAATTTCGATTTCATGAGAAATAATTTTTCGATTGCGCTCAAAAATGTGTCAGTTTTAAGTTCAGAGATTTTGAAGCCTGCATAAAATTTCATTGCAATCGGAGAATCGGTTTAGCCCGAATCGTGTTAACAGACAGAACTAAAATACTGGGAAAACGCTCAGTTGGACGCGTTGTTGAGCGAGCACCGGTACGTGCAACACGACCCGAGTTCGACATTCCCATAATGTTACATACCAATAAGTCTTTAAGGTCTTGATCGATTTAGCTGAAAATTTGTAAAATAGGAGAGAATGGATAAAATCCACCGCCATCTAGAGGACCTTGACATCATTTCTTTGGGAAAATAATTTTACTCTTGATTTCTTCTAGGTGGCAGTACATAGTGACCAGAATACTTGTGCGACTTTTCGTTGCCATGGTAACGTTCCTTTTCTGCAAATGTAATGTCTATCTACACTACTTATCGGATCAAAATAAAATTAACATATTCGTGACCAGACGGACATTCTAAATGATTTGGCTACCTCAGATTTTGTCGCCGTTTAGTTTTTTAAAAAAAACTTTAGATTAACTTTAATGTAACTTTATCACTTTTTGAACGATTTTGCCACAAAACTAATGGCATTCAATCGGGAACGAAACTTGCGGATGGTCAAAATTTCAACTCGATCCGAGCCTCCGTTTGACCGCTATCATGAGCCAAAAAAGCTGTGCGACTTTCCGTTGCCATGGTAACGGGACTTTGTTATAATGTAATTTCCATCTACACTACTTATCGGATCAAAATAAAAAAAACATATATTCGTGATCGGACGGACATTCTAAATGATTTGGCCACCTCAGATTTTGTCGCCGTTTAGTTTGAAAAAAAAAACTTTCGATTAACTTTAATGTAACTTTTTAACTTTTTGAACGATTTTGCACAAACTATACAGCAACCTGCCTAGGTGGTATGTACATGTGTGCAAATTTCAGGTCGATCAGAGAAACGGTGCGACCTGTATCGAAGCAGTAACAGAAAAAAAAACAAAAAAACAGACATTGGAGCCATAAGAGTCAAGGGAGACGCTCGCTTCGCTCGCTCAACAAAGAAAGAAAAAAAGAAAAAAAATCCGGATTTTTTTGCTCCAGTGTAGTGAAATAGAATCTTCGTTTCGCTCGCTACGCTCATCCAAAAATTCAAGGTTATGGTTAAGAGATCGTACCTGTTTGATCCACACTGCGAGAAAACCGTGCACATTTCCCACCATTTACCAAGTGCCCCATCACCGGTTACTCAGTGTGAATGTTCCCATTGAAAACAATGTATCTCTGGCTCGTTGGCTCGTTGGGTCTTTTGTGTGGCTTGTTGTTAGCCTACATGCTTCCAATGCAGAAGGTCCAGGGTTCGATTCCTGCTCAAGTCAAAAGTTTTTTAACTTCTGAATTGGACGTAGGTCCATCAGTTCTTGTCTTAGGTATTTGTAAACGGTGACTTTGGAGCCGTCCCAGCAACGAGTACATAATAAATTCAAAGTTATTCTGAATCAGCCTTGTTGATACTAGTGTTGATCCGCGGGTGTTCGCACTGTCCATACCACTGATTGTTATATTTCCCAATAAAAAAAAATCGATCTTTGGTTGTCTATCGCTCACTCGTCGATTGCGTCAGGACCTGCTGGGTTGGCTTGGTCGCTTTGATTTACTGCTCCCCACTGAAAATCAGTTATGTGACTGAGTGGGTAGACTCTAAATACGGATTATGTATTTTTTTAATTTAAATCGGCAACTATTGGGTCTCTGTGACTCTGTTGAAGAGCCAGTGTGATCGTTCTACTTTTCCGAAGACAGACAGCGGGGACCACCATCGGTGACGGTCCCCGGTGTTCTAGTGTAAAGCGGCCATAATATACCGCTCACCAGTTGCTGTTCGAATGTCAATAATGATTAATTATCCAGCTCGACTTTGCTCTAGGGATGAACCAAGAAATACCGTGGTTTAGACCAAAAATAAAGAGATGTAGTTGGTCTCACAAGTCTATGAGTATGAAAAAATTCTATTAGGATGGCCGATACCAAGAAGTCAGAAAATAAACATAGACATTCTGTCATCTGTATGGTGCCAATGATTACACCGATCAAGTATTGGTTTTAATATTTTTTAGGGGAGGGGCGAGACTTTTTCAAACTGACTCCCTACTGGTCGATTGTAAGAAATTGATAGAACTGATATTCCCAGCAGTAGGTGATTGTCAAAGATAATTTTAAAATCCTTTTTTGAATTTCCTGTGTTTCCTCCCTTTTTTGTTCTATGAAGTAAAATTTGAACGTAAAATTTTGAACATTTTACCTCAAAACAAAAGATACCAACATACAAAAGTTTACCAGATGAAAAAAATTCTGAGTAAATGTCATTCTGGCATCGGCATTCTCAAAAGCTTTTCCTATGGCAACGAGCAACTCCCCTTGCGTTCCACCCCTTGGAAGAAGAAGGGCTATGGTATGTTGACTCTTAAGCCTAATAAACAAATATCTTGGAGCACGAATAATCTTTGCTGTTAAAGCGCCTTAAAACTAATAATAGTAATTAGATCACATTATTTAGAAAATCGGGGACCTTGATTGTAAATTGCATTTTAACTCTATGAATGTTTGTTATATTATTATGTTTGTTTAAAGAGAATATGTTTTTAATTTATTCTTATGACTTTCAGCTCGAAATCTGAAAAGGTAATTGAATATCCGGAATTTTTTCTAAGTAATTTTGAAATCAACCCTGAACATCCCATGCAGATAATGTTCGAGTTGAAGTTAAAAGAGACGAAAGTTAGAACTATGAATAACCACGAGCATCAGGTACGTAATTCATTTGTATGTCCTCTAAGCAGTGTTGTGACTAGATAATTTAATTTTTATCTAGATAAAGATAAACTGCAAAAAACATTATCTAGATAAAAGATGAAAGATAAAAAAAATGATTATCTAGATAATTTTGCTTAGATATCATAATATTAATTAGTGCAGAAAAAGCTAATTTACAAACTTTTGCCGCCTTTTTCAATATGCAGACTATGAAAACATAATGTAGTACTAAACTAGAAGAAGTAATTTTCATTTTAAAAAAGTGATTCATTATTTTATTTTTCTGAAATATTGTTACCTAACTATTTTTCCTAAAAAAATTATCTAAAAGTTTAAAAGCTGCCGATAAGATAAATTTTATGTTATCTTGATAATTGAAAAAGATTACAACAAAAAACTTTTTTAGATAAGATAATCGATAGAAGATTTTTTCTAGATAAGTCACAACACTGCCTGTAAGTGAATCGCTTATTTTGTAAAGGGGGTAAATGTAATAATTTTAAACAAGTTAAATATATAGCCCTATATAATATATTGAAAAATGCAATTGTATGAAATTTACGAACAATAGTTTGACCAAAAAAATAGTTTTGTCTCTGACTTGTCTTCTTTTCAAAATGTACTGTTATCAAATGTTTTTTTACATTCTTGTCACCAAGCTCTGGCCCATCCTCAGTTTGTCATCTTTCACAACACAGCCGATACACAGAACTATGGTTTCAACTGCTCTCACCAGAACGCAGCACATTGCAGGCAGCGCGCGTTTGTTTCGACTCGCGAATTAGACCCCCTCTACCGAGTCCGACTTGTTCCATTTTCACACACAATAAGTTCGTTTTTTGGTCCCGCACTTTTCTGTGGTGCTGGTGTAGGGTGTAGACCGGAAAACACTACAGGAAACAAAAAAAACGCTTTGGTGTAGCATCATTTGATCAGTTAAATAATTCTGTACAATTTTGATTTCTATTTACCTTTGTATGAAATAAGTAATGTATGCAATATAAAACATGATTATTCCTGATATAAAGCCTACAAGAAATGTTGACATAACGTTAAAACACAGTTAAATTTAAGTTGCCGCCATCTTTTCACTGCACTACACCGCACACCCACCTCTGGAGCTGGTGTTTACACCGCGGTAAAGCGTAAGATTACACTCGACAAAATAACGCCTCAGTGTAAGTCGCACGGAGACAGAATAACGTGTTGGTGTTCTACACCCTGCACCAGCGACGGCAGTGCAGGACAAAAAAACGAACCTATTATGCGTCTAGGTAAAATAAGCAAGATTTGATGCTTACCCATTTTCGTCAAAACAGTGACTTACCCCCTTTTCAAAATAAGTTATTCAAGTGTATTTATATCTTTATGGTACGTTGAGCAAGGTGGAGTGTGTGGCATGTTCTTTTCCCCGTCTGGGCCCGGAGTAGAATTGGCCCAGAGCATGGCTCTGCTAATCGTAAAAGGCGATTCAAGAGAAAAAGTCCACCTCGCAAACATCAGCTAGTATGAAGGGTAGTATTTTACTCCCCGAAAATAGAGGCGAGCTCTGGCAATCGTCGTCGGGGACCTTTCCCCCTTCCCTTGACGTCCTCCCCGACGACGATGACAATGACACAACGGACTATGACAAAAACAATGACGACCGCGACCCCTTACCCGTGGCTGGTTCTGACCATCATGGGCTCCTCCCCCCCCCCTTAGGCTAGAGTGGTGCATTATGACCTAACGGTTGACGCGTCCTTAATCCAAATAAACCAAACCATATCTTGCTGCAGGCTGAAGTTTTTTAACTTCTAATATGGATTGAAGACAATCAGTTCTCGTCTTAGGAATTGGTAAACGGTGACTTTTTAGAGCCGTCATAGCAACGAGGCACATAATAAATTCAAAGTTTATCTGAATCGGCCTCGTTGATTCTGGCGTTGATCCGCGGGTGTTCGTCCATACCAATGATTACTATATTTTTTACTACAAAATATCGATCTTTGGTTGGTTCTCACTCACTCGTTGATTGCGTCGGGGCCAACAAGGTTGGCTTGGTCGCTTTCGTTTAAAGTCCCCCACTGAAAATCAAATATTATGACTGAGTGCATATAGGCTACTCGAAATATGAATTTATTTATTATACTTATTTTAATTTGTAGAAATGAATAGTGGCAAATTGTGTGTTAAGATAATTTATAGGTAACGGTTTGCACGTGATGTATTCTTTAATCGTATTTCCTCTCTCTAGTCCCGATCTTTTGATTTGGCCCTGGTTGCTCCTCTGTAAATCCTTTTGGCCTAAACTAGTACAGTACAAAAGTTGAGTGTGCAAGGTAGATTTTGTATTATATTTATTAAAGTAGTTGAATTTAAGAATATTATGAGATGGCGATCTGATATTTGTTTTGTTTTTTGAACAACAATCTATTTTTCAAATCACCTTATTTTCTCAAACTGTTTCTTTATAACCCCTTTCTCCACATTTTTAATTTTGACTTAATGCAAATATCGATCCGCAAACGCCTCATGTAAAAATATGATGCCCTAACGTGCATAATATTTATTTACAGATATTGAAAGATCTGGAGAGTTTGCACAAATTCGATGATTATAGCGACGTCTTAATGAATGTGGAAAGCCAGACTATTAAGGCACACAAGATAATCTTATCGACACGCAGTCCAGTGTTCGCCGCCATGTTTAGATCGGGCATGGTGGAGGCTAGGAAGAGTGAAATCATCATCGAAGATGTAAGCTACAGTACCATGCAAGAGCTTGTTAAGTACATGTACACAGGCAAGACACCACGGTACAAGCCAGAGCTGGCAGAGGAACTAGTGCACGCCGCAGACAAGGTAACAATGAGAGAGCCTTTGTGTTTGGCGCTGCAAAAAAGTCGTTATCTCACATTGCTTGGAACGTTTTGGTCACGACAACCAAAAGATTTTTTTTAAATTTGTAAGGTAAAAGTAACAAAATGAATTTCGTTAGGGCATTTTATGTATTTTGTTAAGTTTGCTAACTACTTTGTTGTGGTGGTTTAAGTTTTCAATTATTGTTTGAAATGGTTTGTGGAAAATATGATAGTCTAGTACGGTAGTGATGTTCCTTCTTTGAACAAAAGCTCTGGGTTCGAAGATACAATTTTTAAGTCAGGTCCTAGCTATTAAAAAAATACAACTAAAATGCAACAAAATTATGTAACTAGTTTTTGTTGCTGTTGCCGTTGCCGTTGCCGTTGCCGTTGCCGTTGCCGTTGCCGTTGCCGTTGCCGTTGCCGTTGCCGTTGCCGTTGCCGTTTCCGTTTCCGTTTCCGTTGTGTTGCTGTTGCCGTTGTGTTGTTGTGGCCGTTGCTGTTGCTGTTGCTGTTGCTGTTGCTGTTGCATGTTGCTGTACCTGTTACTATAGATATGTTATTGTACCCTGGTGTTATGTATGTCACAGTATGGCTTGGACGAGCTAAGGCTGGACTGCGGGAACTACCTGAGTCGTAATTTGAGTGCCGAGAACGCAGATCGTCTGATGATACTGGCAGATAAATATCGGCTTAGCAGCTTGAAGGAAAGTGCTGTCGTGTTCACCAGAAAGTAAGTTTGTGTCCCATAATATTGCAACAACGATATTCCAAACTCTTGTGCTTCAAGGCTAGTACGGAATGCCACAGAGTAAACTATCTAGGTATGTGTTTTGAAAACAAGCTAAGGACCCTTGAAAGCTGGAGGAAATTCATGAACATTGTTCTGCTCTATAAATTTGCTAATAACCTGCTTGACTCGCCTCTAATTGAGTCATTGAACTACTGTGTGCCACCAAGGATCACTCGAATTCATTAACTGTTTCATATTCCCTCCAGTCGCATTGATGTGCACAAGTATTCCTGTTTAATAAGGTTGCAGGCTACGTACAACAATCTTATATCATAAGATAAGCCTAATTTAGATTTGCACAATAGTAACATTCATCACTTTCGAAAGCAACTAAAAGAAATAACATAATCATTTTCACTAATGTCTACAGTCACTCGTGCACTCACATAAAATTCATATTTACACTTTACATTCTCACACAATCATTCACTCAAACATACATACAACACCATACCTTTATGTTTATATAATTTTTAATAGTCATTTATACCTAACTAATTTTACATTGTATTGATGCGTTATATTTGTATTGTTATAGTTTGTCAAATTGTACTTGTGGGACATTTGTCCCGTTGTGATGTGGCCACACAAAAAAATAAAATATAACTTGGAGAATATAACATTTTTGCAGGCGCCCGATGGAAGCTACAAGTACGGAAGCCTTGAAGAAGCAGAAGCGAATGTCAGACCCATGTGTCTTGTTGGGTGCATTAGTCGAGAATGAATCTTTGCCTCCAAAACTTGGGCAAGACATGAGTGTAATTCCACTGTGAATTGCAAGCCAAGTGTTCAGCAAATTTTATTTCTGTTGATTTTTATTATATTGATGCAAAATGAAATATATGTCTTGTTTATGTAAATTAGGTGTACAAAAGATCATTTATGTACCACGACAATGAATGAGTATTATATTTGCATATTTCATTCAGGCTATTATTTATGATATTATAAAGTGGAAGAAATTTTTTGGCTTTAATGGCACGTGGAGAATTTTTTAACTTGCTTACTGATATCTCATAAGAAAAGATTGTTCCGACATGTATCACATGTGATGTACTTTTAACCGTACATCGTAGTTAGCCGAATGTAGGGTCTTCCAAATATGAAGCCTTTCGCACGCAATTAATATCTCCCAATCACACGAAGAACTTCCATGATAACGGCGACAAATTTTCCAAATTTCTCATTCAAACTAATTTTATGTAACAAAATTTAATTCACATCAAACAAATATTTTAATTTATTTACTAATTTGAAAATTCAAATAAATTATTTTAACTTTGCTATTACTATCATTAGCAACATTATCATTTATTTCATAAACTTAGAAAACAAGATAATAATCAAACACACCATAAACTCATTTCACAGGCGGCGCAGTATGACCTAACTGGTCGAAGCGCCCTAGTTTCTCTCGTAAAAATATAAGCTCTCTTTTCCCACTTAAAACAACTCTTGGGCTCATAATTAATACCGTTATTTGTAAATTGCGTTTTTGTCAAAAAGTAAAAACTTTTCGATTGATCTAGTCCAAGTATGTACGGTTTTTCTTCCACGTTAAATAAGAAAGCTCTTTTTAATTTGAAAGTTTTCTTAGGATGTCTATCCCTAAGTTATTCGTAAAAACTACCAGAAATAGCTCAAAGCTAACAATTATTCATGGTTACCGGTACTCTAACCGTATTCGTACCAAATGCCAACAGATTTTAGTTTTCTTGTGTAAAACCTTAGAAAACACACTGCCACGAAATATATAAGGAGTTGCGCATTTAATTTTATAGTGTGGGTGTACCAATGTATAACTGGCCCCTACAACAACAACAACAACAACAACAAACAACAAACAACAACAATAGGCTTCCAATCGCGGCTGTCAAAGTGGACAACGAGTACTTAAGTCTTTTTCAGCATTTCGAGACGAAACTTATGACAAACTATGTCATTATTTACTACAATTCAGAAATTAAAAAAGTCCGCCCCAACCGGGAATCGAACCACGGATCTCCCACATTCTAGGTGAGCGTCTTAACCACTAGACCATCAGGACGGGTACATTTTAAGCTCTGAATTGTCGTTGCATTATACATCTGAATATAATAACAATTACACCTACGGGAGTGTTTCCCGACTA
This sequence comes from Sweltsa coloradensis, assembly GCA_024449915.1. NCBI lineage: Eukaryota > Metazoa > Arthropoda > Insecta > Plecoptera > Chloroperlidae > Sweltsa > Sweltsa coloradensis. The sequence continues at coordinate 69,759 of JAMZAV010002547.1, forward strand.
AACAAATCGAGGAACATATTATGTCACTGTGTGGCTTGTGTACTCAACATGTTTAGCACACCGGGTTCCAGAGCACCTGTACAGAACCGAGCTTCTGTATCATTGGGTATAGAATAGAGTATATGTTATGTGTGTGATGTGCATTAAACCGTGCTGTAAATATTGTCTATCTTTTTATTGCGTTAATCACTTCTCCTTTAAACTCATTACTGCAACGGCCGTCGGTTGGCGTTGCAAAATCACTCAAAATATATCGAAGTTTAGTAAAAAGAAAGAAAAAAATGCGAGGTTTTTATTCCAAAGATCATCACCCTGTACTTAGACAATTAATAATTTTAAAATAGTGAAAGTCACTCATATTCGAAGGGACAGTGGGGGACTGTGGGGTAGGTAGAGGTTCATGAAAAGGTGTCTTTTCACAGTGCCGCTTCCCGTAAGGCCATCAACCTTTTTTTCCCCCTATGCCATCATTTCTACCTGTCGATAATAAAGACCATATTACAGGACGCGTTGTTGGCCAAAGGGGAATTGATTTATTCCCCTTAGGCCCACACTCTGCATTTCATTATTGAAAATACAAAGAAGGATTGTTGGCCTAGGGGTAATTGATTTATTCCCCTTAGGCCAACAGCGTATATTAATTATTTAAGGTAAGTGGCAGGGCGTTGTTGGGGGAATAAGGCTGTTGGCATAAGGGGAATAAGCAAATTCCCCTTAGGCCAACAAACCTTCTTTGTATTTCAATAATCAAATGCAGGGTTTTGGCCTACAGGGAATAAATCGATTACCCCAAGGCCAACAACGCCCAGCTCCTTACCTTAAATAATACATATACGCTCTTGGCCTTAAGAGAATAAATCAATTCCCAGTAGGCCAACAAGTGAAACATGGTCTTTATCGACAGGTAGTAATGAATGATGGCATTGGGGGAAAAATAAGGTTGATGGCCTTACGGGAAGCGGCACTGTGGGACGGCTCCGTTCATGACAGACGTTGCTCCAGTATGTATACAATCAGATATGTTATCTTGATCTCAACGTTAAAAGGTCGGTATCGTAATTGATCAAGCAACATGATGAATATATAAAGCAAAAAAAGTTGACTACAACAATGACGACAAGTACAACACTATGTCATCTCTTAACATGCATTCATGCAATCGCTCACTAATATAGAAGTCCCAACGAAAGAATGCAGATGGCTCGAAAATGATTTCCCAACATAATAAATAAACATAATTAATTCAGAGTTGTTCTGAATCGGCCTTGTTGATTCTGGCGTTGATCCGCGGGTGTTCGCAATGTCCATACCACTGATTGCTATATTTCCTATTAAAAATATCGATCTTTGGTTGGTTATCGCTCACTCGTCGATTGCGTCGGGGCCTACAGGGTTGGCTTGGTCACTTTGATTTAAAGTCCCCCACAGAAAATCAGTTTTATAACTGATTGGGTAGACTCTAAATACAATTTATTTATTTATTTAACTTTGTCAACTCTATTAACGCTAGCTCAGCGTGGATCTAGCACAGATATTTTTTTGCTTGCGTTATTGTAAAGTATACTTTTCATTCAAACACTAAGGCGACATTCCATTTACCGTGCATTCATAATACCCCCACCACCACCAAGCATCTGCATTCTTTCGTTGGAGCTAGTATAGAGCGGTGTGACAATGTCACTCATTACAGTTAAGCTAAAGAATGATCGCCAGATGCATCGAATCGAAAGACAATTCCTGTCAATAATGAGTGAAGTGGCCATTCGCTTGGCATTTTGAGTGAAACAAACTATTTAATTAATTTAGTTTGTGGGTAAAGAAAAACCGTCTTTCATTCGTTAATTGGATGAGCGAAGCGAAGACTTCAATTTCACCGACCCCCCAAAAAATTTAGCTCGTTTTTTTTCTGTCTGTTTGTTCGCTCTCTACCGGGCAAACGGCATATGCGATCTTGATGAAAATTGGAGGGGACCTTCGAAATCTCTGAACTTAGACTTGCCACGTTTTTGGGTACAATTGAAGAAACATTTCTTATGAGTATCGTACTTTTACGATTTTTTCCCGTTTTTTAGAGCGATATTTTCGTGACATTTGGGCCGATTCTGACCAAATGGGTGGGGCTACAACGTTCATATTTCACATGGACATTAAGGTAATGGTAATGTATTGCTTTTTGAAAGAAAAGGTTGAATAATATAGCCAGAATCCATAGAATAAAGGTATTTATATGAGTTTTTTTAGGTTTTTAATAACAATTAACAAGTAACAATAGAAACTTGACAATAATCACCAACAATGCGTTCAAAAGGCACTTGATGAGTAAGTAGATCTCACGCAAACTAAAAACTTACAAAAAAGCTCATCCATCAACGCGACGGGACTTTAGCGTTTTCCTAGTTTAATAACTATTCAACCCCTATGAATATTAGTATTTACTTTTGATTTTACGATTGAATACCCCCATGAATTTACTGGTGGCTGCCCGTGAAAATGGTTTTTATTTTACAGTAGATTTTGTTAACAAAATAATTTTTTACTTTGTTTGAAAAAAACTCATATTTTGGATTTGATTTTCCAACTTTATCTAACAAAGGCTATTTCGACGAAAGCGAGTAATGTCATCAATTGAAAGGTTCTTCATTAACGTTCCTGCATAATTAGATAATTATATTAGTAATTATTCAGCTGCAATATCTGAACCCTGAGCGCGTGCACTTCGCCGCGCTAAGCCTCAACAACTCCTCTAAAACCAGGAAGTGGAGAACAATACAAAGACGAGCAACCTTGGACAGTGGGATGAAAACACCTGTTGACTGCAGCTCTGCTAGAGTAGCCACCTGACATTGCAAGGATGTCCGCCTCTTTGTATCGTTGCTTGGATGCGACCTGCTCCATAGAAGAGGTGTGATTATACAGATATTATATCTTCCTAGCTGAGAATACACGGAATGTTATTCAACATTGTCATACTCGAGTTGATAAACCTCGCAGGATGTAAGTTATTATTCTACAATACCTGGTTGGGGAGGAATATTGACTACATTCCAAGCAGTAGTCTTAGGATAGAAAGAGCTTCTTTGGTATATGATAGTCGTGTTAAAGCTGTGAAGTTACTGGTATCAAGTGAAGGCAACAGTTTTAGCTAGAAGACTAAGACATGGCCACATTGGGAAGACGTCTGTGTATTGTCGGGCTCGTTCTCTGCTGTGTCCTTGTCTTATCTAAGGGGGTGAGTTTGAACACATAATGTTGTATAATGTATTTCATGGATTTGAAAGCAACGTAAATGTTCTTGTTCTGGTTAAATAAATAAAATCCATACATCTACGTAATATTTAATGTGCTTCTTGGCTCAGAAACAAAACATGCAATATTAATAGACGGGTTATTTTTGTGAGGCGTCCACAAATTCTTGTTGGACGAAGGAGAAGGAGAAACTTAAAAAAATGGAAATTTCGTTATCTTCATATCTCTGAGACGCATGTTTTCCATCATTTATCCAACATAATTGTAATTTTTTGTTTGATTATGGGACAGTTCTAATTAAGACATTTCTGAAGATCGTTACTATGTCATTAGCCCCCGCGATCCATATGGTCAAAAAGGTCGAGTTATGGCTTGAACATAGTAGTACGTGTCGTCTTCAGGCTGCATTTGACTGAGGGGGGCTGACAACCCCAAAGATATTTGACACTTTCGGGTCCAATTATTTTGTTAATTATTGGGAAGGCATTAAAAGACTTGAACAACAATTGTGCAAATCATCCATTTGTATTAACAACTTACAACCTTCATACACCAGCACACTTTGAAACGGCGTCTTCGGCTCTGGCACCCGTCGTTGCAAAATGTGCGTGGAGGTATGAATAATGTAAGGAGGCAGCATGGCATCATCAAAACCATAGCCACTTTGAACGACAATGGTTGTCGGTGAGAGCCTCCCAAAGCAATGTTGTCGGTATTATTAAAGCTCATTGTCAAAGCTATGAACATTCCAAAACAAACAAAAACGGAGCACATCAATAAAAATTGTGTTTCATCTCTTTATTATTCATTCTCATATTAATACAAGAGTTATTATCAATGTATTAAGTATAATATCAGCTGTTTCAGTGCAGTCATTTTAACATGGCGGCCGTAGATGGTAGAGTAGGAATCACACAACTTTGAATGACCTTTTGACACTGTTCGGCGGCCATTTTTCATGTGAACCACTAGAACAAAATTGGAGGTCTAATTGAAAATGTACTTTTATAAAAATTATTGAATTATACACGGTGCATTATTAAATAAAAATACTAAATTATTGTTTACAAGATTAATTTAATGTAATCTGGACGATCAAATTCATTGAAAGTAATAAATAACAAACAAATGTCAAGTCATTATTCGTTTTCACAGTTGACAACAATGGTTTTATTTTATTGACCAATGAGCAATCTTCCCAATACCACTTTCATACAATCAGCTAAAATATTACTAAAGGCCTGTCGTCTGCACAGCACAGGCCCTAGCTTACGTCGTCTGCTTTAATCTTGTTTCTGACTAATTTCTTTACTTGGTTGCTCTTCTGAGTTCTGGGCTTGACTAATTATTAATTTATAATATTTTAATGTTATGTAGGCCTAGCCTATAAGTATTGATTAAATGAGTAGGTCTATCATTTGTCTTATGTTGAAGTAAAGTAGGTCTTTGCCACTAAACCTAGTAGGGGCCGCGGGAAAAAAAACAGTCTAGTAAGCCAACCAATTAGGTAGGGCCTAGGTACCTAAACAGTAAATACGTACAAGACAACAGTTATAGACCTAAGGCTTTTAGAAAAAAAATTAATATTCCTTTTGGGGGGTAGGGCTATAAATACTAGGCCTAGGCCTAGGCTACACTACCTGGGTTGGGCCCATGCTAGGCTACGCGTACCCTAGGCTAGGCCTAGTTTCCCCAAATTGAACACATATCACAAGAATTTCCCTGTTATATCAATGTAGGACTAGATCTAGCTAGCCTAGGCTGCATATTGAAGCTAGGCCGAGGCTTTAGGGCCGAGTTCAATTTTGATGCAAATAGAATTGTGTTGATTAAAATAAAATAACAATAATATAAGACTAAAGGCTCATTCATAACCAACTTAGGCCTCTAACTTAGCAGCTAACTTAGCCTCTAACTTTAGGTTGCTGTTCATGATAGATATTTAGGCCGCTAACTTAACAGCCACTGCCTCCTAGATGTTGCTCGTGGCAGAGTGCTTTACAGCAATACCGTCGCCTCTAACTTTAGGTGGCTGTGCATGATAGATGTTTTTTAAACCAATCACAACACAGATTTGCAGTATTTACTTTTATCGCGCCAATGCTTGACATACAATAACATTCAGCATTCAGTAAGTAGGCCTAGCCTAGCTCTACTTAGGTAGCATTATAGAATTGATTGACTATAGACTGTACAGTTTATTAAACAATAATTGATGGTAAAAATAATAAACGTATTTATTTAAGACAACGTGAAGTAAGCCTTACATAACCTCACATGGCCTAGCCCTAGCTGGGGGCTAGGCCTAGTACCGCAATAAACGATAATAATACTGACTGTCAGTTGACATTTCTGCCCCAATCGATAGCCGAATGTTTTCTTTTATATTCTTATCTTTGTATAAAGACGAAGATTTTACATATAGCAGTGGCCTTTTCATGAATTCGTTCAATAGCTTTTCATCGAACAATAGCTGATGTTCCTTGGGATCCATTTTTGCTGTTTGTTTACGTTTTCAATCGGATATGACCGGAAATTGTCGGCTCGAGTCTCTCTCTGATTGGTTAAAAGCTTAATGTTAAGTTAGCTGCTAAGTAAAACCTTGGAGTTTGCAAACATTCGGTTGCTGATAAATGTAAGTTAAAGGCTAAGTTTGGTCATGAACAGACGTGTTGTTTTCCATAAGACAAACCTTTAAGTTAGAGGCTAAGTTAGCTACTAAGGGTGTTTTCGGAAACCTCGGAATCGATCGGATCGGATCGAACCTAGTCACGTGACAGTTTGAACCGGATTTGCTGGATTTCATTGCAGTTTCCGAACGAAGAAATGCCCGTCCGGTCATTGAAAATCATTTGAAAAATGGAGCGAAACAAGCTCAAAGCTGCAATGAAGTTTTTTTACGTTAGTCACCTTTTAAACGATGACGAAGACGATGAAGATGATCTTGGTATATTACGAATGTTTCACAGTGAACCGAAAAGGAGTAGAATGTGTGTAAAAAGTTATGTCGATGACGTTGTAGATCAATATTCTGACCAAGGTAAGCTAAGGCATATTATAGGTTATGTTGTGACCAATGCCAATTAATAGAGGTCTAGCATACGCTCTACCTAATCATAAGGATATTTCTATATTGAATATATACATATATTTATCAACTCATCTTAAATACTTAGCATTAGCCAAGTTTTTAGTACCAAAACATGACGATGCCTATATTGGTATCTTGTACGAATCGACTGGCAAATAAAACTTTACTTCACTTTACTTTACTTAGCACTTTGTGAAACTAAATTGTTCACTAATTCAGCTTTGATTAGGCCCAAGCTGTGATGTAGGCCTAGGCCTATAAAACAAAACATAACTATTATAGGCCTACAGTCCGATAGGCCTACGACCCTATCCTAGGCTAGGCCTAGGCATATGCAATTTTCAAATAAGGTTTTTGAAATCGTCTATTTGTGCAATAAACTTGATTGGTATTGTTTCTAGATTTCAAGAGTCACTTTCGAGTAGATAGGACTACGTTTAAATTTTTACTAGAACTGATTGGACCAGAAATGGTTCAGAATAATACCTCAGCTGGAGGAAGACCTTGTCATCCTATTGACAAGCAGTTGTTGATAACGCTGTGGATGCTTGCAAATACAGAAGTATATAGGTGGGTTTACGAACCTGAATTTTCAATTAATAATGGGACTTATTAGATTTAGTTCAAAATGTACTTGGTGTAGAACACAAGTTTAATAACAACCTTGTTTATCTTGTAGAACTTTAGCAGATCGTTTCGATGTCTCAAAATCAACTGCATGGGAATATGTTCATAAAGTATCACGGATTCTTGTACAGAGAGCACATGAATTTATAAAGTGGCCACAAGGCATTGAATCACAAGAGACAATTCATGCCTTCGAAGAACGTAACGGATTTCCTGGCATTACTGGTGCGATCGATGGCTGTCACATTCCAATAATGGCACCTTCGTATGAACCAGACGCTTATCACAATAGAAATAAGTACTATTCAATAGTTCTTCAGGCAGTTGTCAATCACAAGGGAAAATTTATTGATTGCACAGCAGGTAAGCCAAAGTAGTGTTGTAAATACCGTAGGTTTAGCCATTAGAAAGCAACAAAATATTGTATTCAAAAGAAGATTGGAAAAATTTTTAATACCAAACTCATTTTACTATCTTGATGAGCTGTTAAATTTTTTTAGGTACAGTACCAGTACCGGTAAATAAATTTCTTAAATAACTTTTAGTAAACCTTCACAAGAAGCCCAGAATAAATTTTTATCACCAAGCACTTTTTATTCTCCTGATGAACTGTTCTGTGATCTCATATAACCTGAGATGTAGCACATTGCTTTAACATTTTGTTTTGACATGGTGTTTTAATGTGTTTCTTTTATTTGTTATTATTTATTTGTGCGTGCCTATGTCTATGCTATGTTATCTCTAGGTATTTTTTCTTTTACTTACGGGTACCTATTGTTTTTTTATGACAAGTCACAAATTTCAGGTGCCACTGTGCACCAATACTGAATGTATCATGTAGTAACTTTCTAAAAGAACAAGTTCCATTTTCCCGGAACTTTTTAAGGCACTTGATCCCTTTTAGTGTTTAGGAACTTTTAAGTGATCAAGTTAATATTTTCAAGGAATTTTTTAGAAAGTTCCTTAAAACATTCTAGTTACAATTAAGTTAAGTAGCTAATTTTGAACTTAGCACCACTTTCAGCATTTGTCAGCAAACAACCTTGCCATTACATATCATTTATATAATGTTTATATCATATGTATCATGATTATTCATGACCCTACCGCTCACAGTGCTCTTTGACAGCCGTACGCATGCTTGCAAGTTGAACGTCAGTCACTCTGCAGTTGCATTAAATAAACTTTAAAATAAAAGGGAACTTTTTAAAGAAACTTGAACTTTTTAGAGGTAAGGGTGTGAAAAGGAACTTGGACTTTACAAAAGTTATTATTTTAAATTGATGAACTGAATTTTTTAAAAGTTCCTTTTTAAAAGGAACTTCCCCAAGTATGACAATCCATGTTCACATGCCCTATGATGAGTTGATCCTTGTTCATACTCATATGACAAGATTTCTAATAATTAAATCCCGTCAGGTTAGACCCTACAACAGCTACCTACGCAATGCCATTTCAAATATTGTTATCGGGTAATACCTTGTTCACGTCAAAACGAACCAAATTGTACTATTTCAGGTTCACCTGGACGAGTTCATGATGCAAGAGTGTACCGAAACTCAGACTTAAGGCAAAGAATAACGGAGCAAGGGGATCTGATGTTTCCCTTTGACAGTCATATGCTTGGTGATTCAGCATATAGCAATACATCAACTCTCTTGGTACCATATAGAGACAACGGTCATTTGACCCAAAAACAACGCCACTACAATCAGATGCACTCTAGTAACAGAGTAATAATAGAACGAGGATTCGCAATGCTGGTAGGGAGATTTCGTAGACTCAAAATGATCAATATGAGCCGTGTTGATCTGATACCACAAGTCATACTAGCTTGCTGTGTCTTACATAATATTTGTATTGACTTGGGGGATGAGATTGAACCAGAAAACCAATTGGTTCCATTACAATTACAACCCAACATTTTAAATCAGCAGGATGAAGAAAGAAGAGGGAATGAAAAGAGAGATGAGATTGCAAACCTGCTGTGGGAACGTCGCTAAACAATAGCTAAAGAATTTCAATGTGAAGCTTGAAAATTGAAAAATGGAGTGGATTTCCTATTGTAATTAAGGCCTACCTACCAATAATTTAAAAAATAAATGATTATTGATTACTCAATGATTTACTTTTATTATGGAATATGGAAAACTATGGAATAGGCCTACCCTGCAAAAATAAAGTAATTATGTATTCTAACAAAACAATTAGGAACTCGTAGGGTATACCCCTACCATACAAAAATAAAGTAATTATGAATTCTAACAAAACAAATAGGAACTCATATACAGGCAGAGGCCTAGGTAGTTAAAAATTACTGGTGATCTAAAATCCATATTTGGCCTATTAAGCCTTGTCCTCTGACTCATCTCCAGCCATCTTTTTAAACACAGCAAGAAAACTTTGTTGCATCATCATTCGTTCGGTGTGCCGTTTCTCTTGGTCCATTTTATAGGCAGTGAACCAAGCTGGTTCATCCACACTGTTTCGCTTCTTCTTGGCTGCTGGAGGTTTTGAGCTGGAATCTGACGTGTCTGGAGGCGCGTCTGGTGATGATGGTGTTGGAGATGGTGTTTGAGGTTGTGTAGAGGATGGTGGCTTCATATTATTGGTGACCAAGCCGCGTGAGCTACTGGCAATTGATATAGGCCTAATATCAGGCTTTAAACCAAAAATGTCATCCATTGCTTCAAAGTATGGCCAATCAAGTCGGCCCCGTCCTGTTTTTGATGTGGGATCAATAATTGATTTGTAAGTTTTACGAAGATTTTTCATTTTACTATCACATTGCTCCCACGTTGCATTGTACCCATGATCCATGAAAACTTTTGCTATCTTCTTCCAAACTACTTTGTTTGGTTGTGCCGACTTAAAACCGCCTTCATTTAATTTATATTGAGCCAAAATTAATTTGGTTTCTGCATCAGACCACCGTTTCACCACATCTTCTTTGCCTTCTTCGACATCGACGTTGGTTTCCAGTTTGGCAACGCTATCTTCATTGTCAGCTGTTGAAGCTTCAACTTTATCATCTGTAAATGAGTGGTTTGACGTCAGGTACAACCATATTATGACTGACAACAAAGTATTTTCAATCTAACCTTTAGGCTACTACTTGTAATGCAAGTTACATCATTATAAATACGTGTCCCGACAGCTAGTTAGCTAGATATTAGCCATGTTGATTTATTTATTTATAGGGTCTGCCTAGGTCTATACTGAAACTATAGGACCATCAGCTAGGCTAGTGTTTCTTTACAGCAAATGCAGTTTCATAAAGGCACTAGGGCTAGGCCTAACCCTAACCCAACTTCACCTTACTCGATGGCTCTAGCTTCTATCTACTAGGGGCCTAGGAAATAGGGTTAGAATAATGGGATGGACTTAAGTCTTTGACAATAATAAAGCTAGGTTGAAGATGATAAGAAATAGATTATCGATAATGGGATGTAGGGCCTCCGCCTAGACTTAGGACCTTACCGCAGCAGCTAGACCTATGTCAAAGCAAGGACTAGGTCAAACTAGGACCATCAGCTAGTGTTTCTTTACAGCAAATGCAGTTTTATATAGCCTAGGCCTAACCCTAACCCAACTTCACCTTACTCGATGGCTCTAGCTTCTATCTACTAGGGGCCTAGGAAATAGAATAATGGGATGGACTTTAGTCTTTGACAATAATAAAAAGGTTGAAGATGATAAGAAATAGATTATCGATAATAGGATGTAGGGCCTCCGCCTAGGCCCTAACAGCAGCTACGCCTAGACCTAGGTCAAAGCTTGATAGTGGCATTATGCGGGGCTCATTGTGAAGGCTAGGCCAAGGCCCTAGGCTATAAAATACATAACTTATTTAACTTACCTGCATGGTATACGGTTATATGTTCGCAAATATCCTCATACGACCCTTGAATCCCACAAAACGCACATTGTGCCAGCTCAAATGTGTGCATGTCCATTTGTTACAAAATGTAAACAAACAAACAAGGTGAGGAGAGAGCCTAAAAAATGAAGCGCGTAATCTAATTTATTATTTAAAAGGCGGTGTAGAAGGCAGTGGTGCAAGATCCAACCCACTTGATCCTTCTATTTTCAGGGATCACTTAGATCCAACCTGATTACGTGATCCGACGGATCTCGTGAGCTTTTCGAACGCCGATGCTTTGAATCGGGCTGGTTTCCGAACGACAATATATGTCGGGATCCGATCGGGTTAACCAGATCAAGGTTTCCGAAAACACCCTAAGTTGGTTGTGAATGGCCCTAAAGAATTTTAATATCCAAAACAATTCAGTGACAAAACATAACACGCAATGACAGTATCCTAATGAAACATAACCTCCAACGTTTGGAATGGTCTGTTGACATACACCTAGTTCGTCACCTCGCCACACGCATGCAGCGCACGGAGTAGAACAATGATGCCAGCGATTTTATTTTTCCTGTGTTGGTTACGCCGATTTAAACAAATGCAACTTTGAAGGTCGTTCAATCTAGGCTGAATCCTACTTCTAGTCGCGATTTTGGTCAGCACCAACGAGAAGCAGCAAATACTGCGATTAACTCCATCAGAGACGTTCAAAACGACCACGTTCATTTGTACAGCCACAGATAGTGCATGCTGTCTCCTTACATTATTCATACCTCCTTGGTCGTTGCATGGAGAATGTCTCGAGCAGTACTTATCTCTGGAGCAAAGGATTCTGGGTCGCATCGCGCGGCTTCCTGCGATTACGCGGAATAAAAACCGTGTCTGTACACCCAAACCGGCGTCGGTGGTATCAGCTCTCGACTCAATGGACGCAGGCGGACGAGATGAGCTTCACTATCGCCTCGCGTCACGCGCCTTACGACCTTCAAGTAACCTTACCCACCTTTTGCCCTTCCCGTCGTCTTACTCAATTAATTTCTCTTGGTATGTGTTGATGTATGTTTTACTGAATTTGTAACTCAATTATCACTAATATCAGGCTACCAAGTGCTACTTGTGCCCTGCTTTAGCCTCTCTGCCCTATGTGGACAGATAAAACTCAAAAAATATAAATATTATTCCGTCATACGTGTTCATAAGGGTTATAAAAAATTAAATATTGTATTTGGAGTCTACCTACTCAGTTAAATAACTGATTTTCAGTGGGGGACAGTAAACCAAAGCGACCAAACCAACCCTAAGGCCCCGACGCAATCGACAAGTGAGCGACAACCAACCAAAGATCGATATTTTTAATAGGAAATAATAGCAATCAGTGGTATGGACAGTGCGAACACCCGCAGATCAACGCCAGAATCAACAAGGCCGATTCAGAACAACTCTGAATTTATTATGTGCTTCGTTGCTAGGACGGCTCCAAAGTCACCGTTTACAAACTCCTAAGACAAGAACTGATGGACTTACGTCCAAATCAGAAGTTAAAAAACTTCCTACTTTGACGGGAATCGAACTCTGGACCATCTGCATTGGAAGCAGATACGCTAACCACAAGACCAATCAAACGATGTAAAGTCTGTATGGTTTAATGCTTCCCACCAAGAACTTGAACTATTCCTCGGGCGTGTTAAGTGACTCGTTGTGTGACTTATACTATACAAAAAACCTCGTTGAGAAGCAAATCACTTCACGTTGAGTTGTAAAACCTCGTTGAGAAACCACAATCCGAGTTTCGAAGATTCAGCCAACCGGGTGGCTAAAATAATTCAGAACAACTGAAACAGAATTCACGAGATAATTGGCGGCCAAATTCAATAAAAGTTGAATGGAAACCGCAACATATTGTGACCAACAAAGGTGACAATGAATGTGTTATCCTTTGATGAGTAGCGTTAAACCGAACACACTTTAACGTCGTAGGGAGAAAACTTTTGACCAATGTGTTTTAAGGCGCATTCACAATCAACTTAGTCGCTAACTTAGCCGCCAACTTAAAGGTTTGTCTTATCGAAAACAACATGTCTTTTCATGACCAAAACTTAGTCTTTAACTTACACTTAATCAGCAGCAGAAAGTTTGCAAACTCCAAACTTAAACTTAGCAGCTAACTTAACATTAAGAATGAACCAATCAGAGAGTGACTCGAGCCGACAATTTAGCATTGGCAACAAGCATTGGCGCGATAAAAGTAAACACTGCAAATCTGTATTGTTGTGATTGATTTAAAAACATCTATCATGAACAGCCACCTAAAGTTAGAGGATAAGTTAGCTGTTAAGTTAGAGGCATAAGTTGATTGTGAATGAGTCTTTATGCTGGGTTCAGAAGCCGACCTAAAAGTTACTCTGGCGTAATGACGTTGCCCCTAGGCCAGTGGTTCCAGTGGACGATGCAGCGTTATCAAGTACAACACATGCGCACGGCACAACAGATGCACGAGAATGCCTACAGGTAGCTCCCTCCATTCTCTACTTTTCGTAGGTACGCACATGATTTAAGGCTTTGTTTGTACGCCGCATTTGCTGAACTTCCTAGGTGGAAATAGAAATCGTTCCTATTTTTGACGTCGTCAAGAGAGGCATTAAGGGGCGTTTAGTCGTTTTGTAACCGGATTGGCAGAAATCTCACTTCCTTCGTCGTTACGTTTGTTCAAACCAAAGTAAAACGTCGTAGGAAGCAATCAGGTTTCAAACAAAATGACTTCGGCCCTCCCATTTGGACGTCGTCAAAAATCAGTTCAGCGTTGGTGGCGAAAAAGTCATAAAATTATGTTTATATTTACGAAAACCAAAGAATGGAGCTATTTGTTGGCAATGTAGTGAGTCTGTTATTTTTCTTTATACTTGTGATGAGTTGAACATGAATGAATAAGAAATAATCTTTGTTTTAAAATCCATGTTTCACATGTCAAGCTTCCACCGGAAACAGTGGGCTGTAGGTTATACGTCCTTACGTCAGTGTTTGATTTACGTCGGCATAAGAGGGTACGCTGAGCTTGGCCCAACTCAAATGCGCGCAAACAGGTGTTGATGATTTCTGCTGAACGGTTGGTAATATCATTATTAAATTTTGAATGGATGTTAATAAAGTACTTTTATATTGATATCCGTAATTGGTTGCACAAAATAAGCTTTAAAGATCCATTGCGAGACATAAGTCCAAAACGTGAAAAAATGGGAAATCCAAAACATGGATTACAATTCTGGAAATTCCACAAAACCGTTTATCTTAGGATAAAACCAAATTGACCAGCGCGTTCAAATGGATTTATACGTTGTTATTTATTATGCAAATTTGAGTTAAAAAATCGGTACACTTTTAATAATTTCCCGAAGTTGACCAAAATTGAGTAAATTTTTGTGATTTCACTAAATTTTAATTCAAAATCAATGAATTAATTTAGGAATACGCATAATGGAAAACATAGATTTTTTCTTTATAAATGTTAGTGTGAAATTTGATAAATGTGTTATCAACCCTTTACCCGAAAAATCCAGAAAGCTAAACGCTTAAACTCGCCTCCGTTCTAGCCTCCAGCATACCCTCATAAGAACCCAACAGTATTGTCCTCTCTTCCAGGACAAGTGGCGGGGGATCCTGAAAGCATACCGCCGCTGTGATGGGCCTGCACTGGCCGTGGAATACCCGGGGACAAAGATTACCTACAGCCATAGGGGGGAGTTCTTCCACGGGCATGGCGTAGCTGTGTTCTCCAAGAGTTTCAAAGTTACTAAGGTATTGTTTCGAAAGTAATTTATAACGGGTATAAAAAGATGTCGACCGTTACCCAAAGACACAAAAACAGCCTAAGCTACAAAAAGAGTAATAAGAAGCAAAAAAATACAAGCGTAGCATTCCTGCATTCAATGTCCAATTCCATATGTGTTGTTGTAACAGAAATGTGTAAACAGAAAGAAACTGTATGAAGTTAGAAATCTCAATCAAATAAGCATGGGCATACGGTTTGAGTTGAACATGTGTATCCTTACTTCTTGAATTACACCTACATTTTTTTCGATCAATCAAGATCATTTTTGTGCATTCTCAGAAAGTCAATAGGGAACCTAAGTTTTGAAGGCGGGAAGGAAATTGGTTCTCTCTGGTCTCAGCGCCCATAAGAATTAGCATGGTACGAAAATGTAACTCGCCGTATCTTTTGACTCGCGCAAAAGAAATCTAAACCAATAACATCACAAGATGCATAATTTTGTAAAGAAGATAATGGCATTCTACTTTGCTCGATGACGCTTCCTAAATTCAAACTATTATGAGTTAAATGGACCCATGTTTCCGCGCTGTCGCAAATGTACTCAGACTGAGCGGCAACCTAAGCGAGACGCAGCCACGTTGTGTGCAGCTGTGGCATCCTCGCATACCACGCGCCTGACCATGGTTGCTAAATGTACTTCACATTCAAGATTTTGTTGGCACATTAAAGGATATTTTATTAGTAATGTATAAACTAGTACAACCCAGTGACCTCACAGTAGCCACAAAGCAAGTCGGATACCAAATGTTATGCTGATGCCACGGACAAAATGTTTTTACGTGCTTTTTCATGAGCAGTTTGGAAGGTTTGGCAACAGTGTAAATGTAGAGTTCACTTCAACTCAAAACAAATGTCATTAATATTTGTGATAGAGCAGAGTTATGTATATCCACGCAAAGAGGAAAGATTATAGTTTCTTACAGTATGAATATAATTCCGGTCCGTGGTCGGGTTTTCGCGCTATCGCTAACGAAACATTTAGCACGGTTAATCGCCTATACCACGCTGACCGGAGAGAACCGGACAACGCCCACTTAGGTTCCCTATAGCAATCTTCGTGCATGTTTTTTTAAATATTAAAATTTTGTCATTGTTCGATGAAACAAAATATAAAGATATCATTCAAACTTGCATTTTTTATTGGATTTTGAGGACTCACACAAAAATGTTTGTGAGTAAAATAAAAATAAGGGTTATATAATATGAGAAAAATAAGATTTAAGACTTGTGAGTAGCTGTACAAAGACACGCGGAGGCAAAAAAAAACTCACTAGATCGCAAATTTCACCACGCACCGCAACATCCGAAAAAGAGTTCCTATACGCGCCTAAACTGAACCTAGGCCACGTAGTGGGGCCGGGGCGTGTTCTGTCGGGTGTGACTTTAGCCTTGACGCGTCTTGAAGGCGTCGTGGACGAGAGGTCAGTCCTTGGTCGGGTGAGACCTTGCAATACTATCTTATTGTTTTATAAATTCTACTATCATTAAACACTTTTGTATATATATTGCAATGTTAAACATGATCCTGTCTTCAGTTCAAGGTAGACGTGTTCCGAGATGCCGGCGCCCGTCCCCAGAAGACCATGTCGGTCGTGTACCCCGACGCCTGCAAGACCATCATGGAGGGAAACGTCTTCACCGACCCAGTGTACGCCCCCGGAGCTTTGCCAAGACAGTGCGAGTTCGACGCCGTGTGTAACACAACACTTTGTATTGCATTGTAGTGTAGTGTAGTGTAGTGTAGTGTAGTGTAGTGTAGTGTAGTGTAGTGTAGGTTTGGTGTGGTGTGGTGTGGTGTAGTGTAGTGTAAAGTAGTGTTGTGTATAGTGTATAGTGTTTTATTGGTCATTGGATGACATGGATCAGAGAAGAACACAGCATTGGATACATATACATACATGCATGCGTGGATTTCCAATTGCAATATAGACGCCGTTAATAATTCATTTAAGATTGTGATTATAAATAGGTATATTTTTAACTTTTCCGGTTAAAACTAGTTAACACAGCAATGTTTGCGGTATGAGGAACATAGAAATGTTTCAGACTTAAAAGATTGGGTTAACAACAGCTGTTTTAATGATTGCTTGAAGGAAGTGCGATTGTTTAACTTTAAACGTTTTTTATTTGGATAGTAGATTGTTACTTGGAAAACGCCAATGTCGTTGCTAGACGAGTGAGCGAGCCATGTGTTAAGCACCCGGTTACATATCCTTCCCTCCTACTACTTAAGGCTGGATCTAGACATAATGGGTCTTTCCTCCCTAGCCTATCATAGGTTAGAGACACGCATTATGGCCATACAGTTGACGCGCCCTAATACCAACAAGACTCAAAACCCTATCATTTAAACCTTTCAATAAATTTAATGCAAATGTTCTCGGGTACTCAACACACGACTCACTCATTCTTCGGACAACGACTTTGGCGTTTTCCTATTCAAGTTGGCTAAGGCGCCCTTATACCCGAAATATGGGAGACCTGGCTTCAATCCCCTGGTCGAGAAAGATTTCGAAAATTGTGGATTGTATTTTAAAAATTAATCATGTTTTGAAATGCTTATCAAATCTGCGACAAAACTATGGAAAACGTCATAGCCAGTACAAAATACGTGTAATAATTGCAACGATTACTCAATCTCAGAGCGAAATTTGGGGGTACTTTGAGTGTGCAAGATTCGATACACCATGGGCACTGCATTTTCACAGCCAGACAAACAACAAACAATTATTTTTTCAAACCCAAAACCATTGTCGTTATAACAATTCTTACACATTAGCAGTCTCTTTTTCAATTTATTATTTCTTGTAGGCTTAAATCGCAATGGATCAAGCCGATTTTGTTAGCAGTTCTCAGTTAACTCGTACCGGATGTCTGTTTAACTTCAGCGCAATCTGTTCAGCGAGTCGGCTGATTTCCGACGTGCAGACACACGCACACTCTCACAGAATCACGGAAGTTCCGTTCGACTTGAATAATTGGCTTGTTCACGCAAAGCTCCGCGCAGATCGCGCCACTGCACTAACCCCCAAAACCAGAGTCCACTAGATACTTATTCCGAGCTGCTTGTTAGGTATCTAGTGGACCCTGCCAAAGACCGTGGCGGTGTTTGAAATAAACTATGTATAGCAGGCTCTGCATTGTCAAATCTGTATGCTTCCTAGATGTTTGTTTACGTATTGTTTTACCATTCCTTCTTTCTTAAATCAATGGTTTTACGTACGTAGTCGTACGGGCCTATTTCAAGTATTTTATTCAATAGCATATTTTGGTTGTTTAAACTTTTAAACAATGAAAACGTGAACGATAGGAAAATTAATAAGAGCTGAAAGCACATGGCGCCGTTGATGTCTAAACCTGGGGCCTAGCACATGTTATTGAGATTAGACCTAGCCTACTTGGATTAAGGCTACTAAGGACTAGGGCCTAGGCTTTTCTTCAGCATTAGACGTAGACCTAGGCATATCAATATCATGGTATTATAAATTAGCAAGTATAGGCCTAGGCCCTACTATGCATACGCCTCAGCAAAGCCTAGGGCTTAGTCCTAGCCAATGTTGATTTGTTGACATGAGAGAGGTTACGTAGGCAGGAGGCCAAATAAAGACACATTGTCAGTAAATTATGTGTGATTGTATTTATTTGTAGTAATAAACACGACAGTATGGCCCTCCTCTCTCCTTACACGAATACACACAGCAATTGGGCATTTTGCTTTCAACATAAAACTAGGCAAACTGACAGTAAAAAACAGTAGGCTGCTGACAGCTAGGAGCAGCCATGACACCCGCAAGTTGGGCGATCACCGCCGTCGACACTCTACATCCGCCTTTACAGGCATCCAGACGGCGGTGGGGGGTTAGTACAATAGCGCAGCGTGGGTGAGTAAAAGTCGCAGTGAACAAGCCAATTGTAAGACAGTCACTGCGCTCTCTAGGCTTATTTATTTGTTACATCCCACTATTTATTCGTTTCTGCCTTTTTTTAATCTACATTAAAATTCGTTTATATTTGCACTTCGAAATGAGGTTGTTCAAATTGTTATATTTTGTTCTTAATAGTTTTCTGTATAATATTATGATATAAGAGAGATGTAGAGAGTTACAAACAAACGTCATTATTGAGTAACCACTCTCATAGGCTTTATTGCTTCTGATCTACAATGCACCAACAATCCAGATGTCATAAAGTCAACCATCTCGGGAGCTTAGATGTCAAGCTCCCGACCGGCAATTGAGAGACTCGGGTTCGATATCTGCTTGAGATGGATTTTTTAATTAATTTTCTGGATTGATTTTCATATAAATGTTGTAGTGTTGTATGTGGTGAAATTGTACGCTGAGCTTGGCCCAACTCAAATGCGCGCGAACAGGTGTTGATGATTTCTGCCGAACGGTTGGTAATATCATTACCAAATTTTGAATGGATGTTTATAAAGTACTTTTATATTGATATCCGTAATTGGTTGCACAAAATAAGCCTTAAAGATCCATTGCGAGACATAAGTCCAAAACGTGAAAAAATGGGAAATCCATAACATGGATTACAATTCTGAAAATTCCCACCACACCGTTTATCTAACGATAAAACCTCATTAACCTGAGCGTTCACATTGATTTAAACGTTGATATCCATTATGCAAATTTGAGTTAAAAAAATCTGAACACTTGGAATAAATTTCCAAAGTTGACAAAAATTGAGTTAATTTTGGTGAATTCACTAAATTTTACTTCAAAATCAATTAATTAATTAAGGATTATCGCAAAATGGATAACATAAATTTATTTTGTATAAACGTTAGTGTGAAATTTGATAATGGTGTTATAAACCGTTTACCCGAAAAATCCAGAAAGCTGAGAGCTTAAACTCGCTTCCGTTCTAGCCTCAGCATACCATCTAAAAAGTAGATTCCTGTCTGAAACCTGACATTTTGTTCCAGCAAAACGTGACCTTCCAGATAGACTACGACCTCCATGGGGACATGCCTGGTGCGAACATGTTCCACGGACCTTTCATTATCGAGGTCCGGGCTTTCGACGAACAAGAGGTTGTGTGCTGCTTCAAGGGTTATTTCACTATCAAGAAGGATGTGTTGAATTAATGCGAATTCTCTGATAGTTTCTGGTGTTTATGACTGTTGGATGTGCTTGGACAAACCAGCCTTTGATGCAGAATGCAGGGGTTTATTCTGGAAAGCCTGGAAGCTCTGTTGTTTGTCCGATGGAGTCTATGTTTTCACCAGTGTGTCAACCAACATACGTGTCTTCCTAAGGTTCACCCTGTCAATAAACCCAATAACCTGTAACGGCTTGTCCATCTTGGCCAGTATTGACAGGTCAAACTTCACGGACCCTCAAAGGAACAAAACTGCAAATGACAGTCAACCCACAAACTGATATTAGATAATAAAATCTAAATAATTAAATTTAGTGATTAACAACAAAATGTGTTAACAATCTAAAATGAAAGCTTCCAAAAGTTAAAGTTATTTTCTTGAATGCAAATAAATACTTGCTGATTATTGTAAATTCACGTGTTAAAATAATAAAATAAATTCATATTTAAAGCAACACTGTGTCTAATTTTAACGTTACCGGAAATCGATTAATTTACTTGTCTGTCTTATTCATATGTATGCCATTCTTTGTTTGTTTGTTTGTTTGTTTTTGCCTAATAGAAGTTTTCTCAGGGGTCATCTAACAGCTAATGGCTCACTGTATAAGAGAATGAAATTTCAAAATCAATTTGTCGTAGGAAAACTGACCAGGGTGGCAAAAAAGAGAAACAGACTGAGTAACTTGTTCCGTGCTACGATAGGAATAAGTTTGGTTAAAAAATTGAAAGGATTTTATGTGGATATAAAATACACATTAATATGGAATAAAATGGGAAAATTAAGGATGTTGGGAGGTGGTGGGGACTCAAAAGAACAATATTAAAGAATGGAATAAAGTTGAGGAATCCAAGTGGAAAGTTTCAAAAGTTGTTGGAAGAGGTGGATTTAGAAGAACATTATGATGTAGTGGTTGTGAAATTTGTTATATTATCGTCAATTGTAAATAGACCGTACTGACCGTTGCTATAGCGTTGGTGGGTTGGGATGCATGTTAATTGTATAGAAGCAAGATAATTAGGCAGAGAGAAAAATTAAACTATTTAACATTAAAAAAACACATTGCATTATTTTCTTACAATTTATATAAATTTTAAAATACAACAAAATATTTGTTTAGTAGTCCTCCTTTGCAGCCAGTTAAGCAGAATCGGGCGTGGTCAGGAGTAGAGTAGGTGACCGCTGTGCCCTGAAAACTCACGTATATCGCTGGTTAGAGCGATTGAGGGTTCGAGAGCTAGTGTAATGGCTTCGTTCTCCTCGACGTCTGCTCGTCAGTCTGAGTTAGTGGAGGAACCTATGACTGTCAACGTTCCACCGTTCTTTTGGATGGGACGTAAAGTAGTTGGTCCTCTTGTTACTTTTCGAAAAGAGTAGGCTACGTGCCGGTATTGGGTTTCCCCTCCTCCCTTCTGTTCACACTTCATCCTCATCTATCACCACTCATCGTCTCGAATAGCCTAAGTGCATTTATATGAGACGTTCAGCAATACCCTATCAATCAAACAATCATCCTTTGAAAATCACTTTTTCAATTGAATAAGATTTATGTTAAATAAATCCTCCCCAAAAACAAAAATTTGTAAAAAAAAAAAAAAAACAGCAGCCAAGCTCTCCTTCAAAAGTCTTCGGCTGTGAATGCTGTGAGATATAGAAGTTGAGCCAAGCAATTCATTCTTTCTCCCTAGTTTTAAATTTGAAAGAAGTCAGATCATTGCGCCTGTTGACGAGCGCCAAGCCAACCATTTTCGTGGTAAAAAAGTAAAACTTTTGAACTAAAAAAAAAAATGAAAAAAAATTGGCCATTGTATTTGGTTCATTTTATTTCAGAATTTGCGTCCTCGATCGAGTTGTGGTGGCATGCAAACTCGATCGAGGACGCGCGCAGTTGGGTTAGAAGACTGTCAGTCGAGTGCGTGTTCTTTAAGAAGGAAAGACGTACTAGTTACTAACTCGTGATCATGCAGATGCGAATCTGGCGAAATGTCGGTGCCAGACTACAGACAAAGGTCTGTAGCAGCAAACTCAAACAAGCGGCGGAATGTCCCGGAAGACAATAACAACAACTAAAAACGCCCCGCGAAAACTTAAGAACTAACATATATTTAAATTTCTGACTTTTATCTAAAATATTTTTTAAATTTTGTAATCTAAAAAAAAATTTAGTTAAAATTTAAAAAAAATGTTTTTAAAAAAAATTGCCCCCCCTTAAACCGGGAAATGGATTTTTCATAAAAACCTTGAGCAATTTTGGGGGGGAAAAATTTTTTAAAAAAGTATTCTTTCCCAAAAATTTAAACAACTCAAACCCAAAAAACGCCTAATTGTTCTTGTTTTTTCTTTTAATCGCGGGAAACTAACAAAAGTTCGCGCCCAAATCAAGTTTGCCTTCTCTGAAAAGCACTTTTTTTTCAAATGCTCTTTTTGTGAAAAAACGGGGGTAAACGCCCAAATTATCTGACAGATTTTTCCCTAATAGTGAGAACGGTGGATCTATCGTTTCCCAAAAATACAATTTGACCTCAATTGGGGCGCCCGGTGCCTGTCGCGCGCCCCGCGTCCCCTTTAAATTAGCGAGTCTTCTAAAGGGGGAAATTGGGTTATTTTTTTCTTTTCCCAAAAAAAAATAAAAATACTGACCCTCCGTTCAAATGGGGAGCCCCGGGACAGTTTTCCCTTTCAGTAGCGCTCAAAGCGGCTAGTACCCAGCACCCGCATGGATGGTGACGTCGTTGCATTTGGGCTACTCGAAAATGAAAAATTTGAAAACTTTATTCCTGAATTCGCATTAAAAGCAAAATAACACTAAAATTTCAGTGAAATTTCGCTTTTTTTACCTTGAAATTTTGCAACCGCTCTAAAGGGTGTGACCACCACTCTAAAATTTGAGTGATATGTTTTTCTCTCAATTAAAGAGCAAAATTTTCGCTCAATAGCCCCCAGGGGGAAACACATACGTCGCGCCGACGTGGGGCCGACTTTTTTTTGGGTTTTGTGGGGGCCCCCCCCCCCCCCCCCCCCAACTTTTTATTTTTTTTACCCAAAATTTACGTAGTTTATGTCCGTGGGGAAACTAATTTTTTTGGGAACGTATAATCCCCCGGTCGGTCGCCGACCAAAATCCAACCTTGTTTTATGTCGGGGGGGCCAACGTTTTTTTTTTGGGTTGAACCGCTTCAAATCAACGTGGGGTTTTTTGGTTGGTTGACTCCCTTGAAACCCAACGTAGGTTTTGGGTTTTTTTGGCCGACCAAAAGTCCGTCGTTTTTTTTTAGTTGGTACCCAAGTATATACAACGTTTTGTTTTGGTTGGAAGCCGACTTAAAATCAACGTGGGGGGGTTTTGGGTTTGGGTTTTGACTATTTGTACCCAACTTAGGTTTTTGGGTTTGCGGCCGACCAAAACCCCGTCGTTTATTTTATTTTGGGTATCCGACGAAATACCCAAACGTTTTTTTTGGGTTTGGGAAAAACCGACTTAAAAATCTCGTAGGGTTTTGGTTGGTTGATATTTTTTACCCGACTTTGGGAAATTTTGGGTTTGTGGCCAAACCAAATTCCGTCGTTTTTTTTTTATTTGGTATCCGACGTTTTCCCAAACGTTTGTTTTTGGTTTAAAACCGATTTAAAATCAAAGAAAAAAGGTTTTTGGGTTGGTTGACTACTTTAACCCACGTAGGTTTTTGGTTTTGTGGCCCCCCAAAATTCCGTCTTTTTTTATTTAGTTGGTATCCACTAATCCCACGTTTTTTTTTGGGTTTGGGAAAACCGTTTAAAAAAATCTACGTAGGGTTTTGGGATGGTTGACTACTTTTAAACCCAAAACCGTGGGGTTTTTTGGTTTGTGGCCAAACCAAAGCCCGACTTTTTTTTAATTTATTTTGGTATACAACAATTAACCCAAACTTTTTTTTTGGTTTGGGAAAAACCGACTCAAATCACGTGGGTTTTTTGGTGGGTTTTACTATTTTTCCCCCAAACGAAAGGATTTTGGTTGTGGCCGACCAAAGCCCTTTCTTTTTTATTTATTTTGGTACCCAACGATTATCCACGTTTTGGGGGGGGGTTTAAAACCCACAAAAATTCAACGCTGGGTTTTGGGGGGGGGGGACCAAAAAAAAGTTCAACTTTGGGCAATTTGGTTGTAGCCAACTAACTGCACCTTTTTATTTGGTATGTATTCTTTTTAAAAAATAACATTGGGTTTTGGTTGATTGATTTTTTTTCCCAAACCTTTGGATTTGTTTGAAACCCGCCCAAAAAGACCACAATTTAAAAAAAAAAAAAAATCCCAAGGGTTTTTTTTTAGTTACATCCAAATAAAAATCCAATTTATTTTTTTATTATTTGCAGACAAAGCCCAAATTTTTGGTTTATCTTTTGGAACTATTAAATCAAAATTTTTGGTTTTTTTATTTTTTTGGGTCATTTTACACTTATTTCCCAACCTTCGTTTTTTGGATGACTGAAACCCCAAATACCAAACGTTTTGTAAAAAAATATTTTTTACAAATTGGGGCTAAAGAGAGAGATTAGAATGTGTTTCTTTTTAAATTTTGGGCCCAGGTACAGGAAAGAACAAATTACAATTCTATTCAGCAATTAATTAATAACTTCCCAAAAAAATATTCATCTTAAAAAATAAATGTCAGATTAAAAAGGGTCACAAACAAAAGCTTTAAACAGTCCATTGTTTCGATCGTTCTTTTTAACTAGACATGATCTTTCCCACAACATAAGATAATTCGAATCACCATGTAGCTTTTTTGTAAATCGTAACTCGTGAACCCTAATTCGGGAGGCTTTCCCTGATCGATACTCTCCCCGTCAAACCGGACTGAAAATTTTTGGGGAGGGACGTGGGAATGAAAATTGGGAGGTAGGAGGTTGGGAGGTTTAAAAAATGGTTGTCTGGGTGGTAAAGGGAAACGCCGTAAAAGTGACATAAACCCGTGGAAGGTGTGAGGTAGGAAGGGTTTTCCCAAACCCAAAAAAGTAGGTAGGAAATTGGTAAAGGGTGTTGGATAGGAAAAAAATTTTTTTTTTTTTTTTTTTATCTATTGTTTTTTGGTAGGTAGGAAAATTTTGTAGGTTAAATGTGGGAAAGGGAAAATAGGTAGGGAGTTATAGATTTTTAGTTTCAATTGAAAAGTTGGTTTTGTTAGTAAAAGGGAGTTCAGGGGGAAGTACTTAGAAAAAGGGGTAGGTGGGTGGGGGGCTTTTTAAGCTTAGGTAAATTTGGTTTGGTAGGGGGGTAGGTAGGTAAAGGGAAAGGGAGGGAGGAGGGAGTTTTGGTAGGTAGGTTTGGGAGGTAGGTAGGTAGGTAGGGGGAGGGAGGGGGTAGGTAAAGGGAAATAGGTGGTAGGTAGGGAGGTATAAACAAAATTAGGTAGGCAAAGGAAAAACAACAGTTAGGTGGAAAAAAGCGGTAGGTGAACGTAAGCAGGCTTTTGATTTGCTAGGAGTTAGGAACAAAGGGGTTGGGATCCAAAGATAATGTAGGGTCCCTTTTAAAAATTTTGGGCCCTAAAACAAAAATTGGGAGACGCCGTGGCCTTCAGTTTTAATTAAACACTTTTATTTTTTGCTGCTGGTGGGAAATTGCACCTTTTACTTCGAATATTTGGGTTTGTTGTTTCCCTTCGGAAAATGGACACCTCACTCGTAAATACGAAAACGCCCCCCTTTTTTATTGATCTGCAAGTGGTGAATTTAAAAAAAATAGTTATTCAGGTTTTTTTTTAATAAAAATTAACACATATTATAAAAATCAAAAACCCTTAATTTAAACGGTAATTTGGGGTCTTATAGTGAGAAAAAAAAAGTAAGAAAATTGTGGGAAAATATTTGGGCACAAAACAATTTTTGGGCCTTGGGTTTGGAAGTTTGGGTTAAAATCCCCGCATTACTAGTAATTTGGAACTTTGCGTCCCTAAATTTTCAAAAAAAAATAATAAAAGCAGCCAAAAAATTTTTTTGGGACTTTTTTACAAAAACCTTAATCTGGGAAAAAAATTTTTTTACTTTTTTAATTTTGAAAAAATGTTATGGGTTTAGCCCCTTTTTTTCCCCTTCCGGGGAAAAAGGTCTAAATGTTAAATTTTCGTGTCTAAGGGGCACCTTTCGTCATTAAATAGAAAAGCTCGGGGATCGTCCGTTCAACTCTTACCGAGGGTGCTGACTCACTGACGTCCTGTGATTGGGACGTTTCGTGAATTTATCTTTTAAAAAAATAGTACAGTTTTTTCTAAATATTATTTTTAACATGGAAAAATTTAAATTTGT
Source organism: Sweltsa coloradensis (assembly GCA_024449915.1). NCBI lineage: Eukaryota > Metazoa > Arthropoda > Insecta > Plecoptera > Chloroperlidae > Sweltsa > Sweltsa coloradensis. The sequence goes on from JAMZAV010002547.1 coordinate 95,815, forward strand.
TTTTTTGCATGTTTTCAAAAAGTTTTTCCCTGCACCCTTTTTATTTTAAAAACAAAATTTGAAAAAATCGCATTTGACTTTTTTTAAATCGAATCGGGGGCGAAATTGAAAACAAATCACAAATCTTTGTTCTTTGGGATACCCTATTATTCTTTTTCTTTTGAGTTCTATATTGAGAACAAAAAAATAGCATTTTAAAAAAAATATTGTGTAAAAAAAGTTGGATTTTTGTTTGTTCTTTTAAGAAAAAATTGCGTATTGACATTTCCTTTCCATCTCGTAAAAAAAGGGTAAACATGATTAAAAATCCGGGAAAAATTTTATAACATATTTCTCCAATTTAGCAAAAAGTTTTTTTTAATTTTTTTGATACTGTACAGGACAAAAATATATAAATTTCTATTGTGATCTTTTATTGGGGAACATCTCCCACGTATGCGTAAATGATTTAAAATTTTAGTGGAATTTTTTTACATAAGATTTATGTCCTTGAAATGCAATCAAAAAACCCTCAAAAAAATGGAAAAAAAATTGAAACAGGTCGTTTTCACATTTTTCCCCGTCCCTCATCTGGAAACAGGGTTTTTCTGAAAATAATCTTTCAATGAGGAAGGGAACCTTTTTTACACGGAAGCCCTCCCACGTGGGGGCCCGGGGGGGCCCCTAAGGCCTCAACCTTTTTTTTCCCCCCCATTTCCATAAATTAAATACCTGTCGATAAAGACCATTTTAAAACCCTTTTTGGCCCAAAGGGAAATTGATTTATTTCCCCTTGGGCCAAAACCCTGCATTTCATTATCGAAAAAAAAAAAGGTTTGGGTTTCGTTAGGGTAATTGATTTATTCCCGTTGGCCCAAAGCGTATATGCATCGTTTACGGTAAAGGGGGCGGGGTGTTTTTTGGCGTTTTTTGGGGGAAATTTATTTATTCCCGTTAGGGCCCAAAAGCGTATAAAACATCGTTTTTCGGGTTTGGACGGGGGGTTGTTGGGCCCTTGGGGTAATTGGGTTTATTCCCCTTAGGGGGCCCAAAAGCGTATATGCACCCCGCTCCTTACCGTAACGATGCATATACGCTGTTGGCCAACGGGGAAAAAATCTATTACCCCAAAGGGCCAACAACGCCCCCCTCCTTACCGTAAAAGATGCATATACGCTGTTGGACTAAAGAGAATAAATCAATTAACCCAAGGCCAACAAACCTTCTTTGTATTTTCCATAATAAAATGCAGGGTGTTGGCCAAAGGGGAATAAATCAATTCCCCTTAGGCCATCAACGCTTCCTGTAACATGGTCTTTATCGACAGGTAGAAATGATGGCATAGGGGGAAAAAAAAGGTTGATGGCCTTACGGGAAGCGGCACTGTGGGAAAGACACCTTCTACACCATGCTCGTAAAGCCATAAACTATAACGGCATTTTGAAGGTCAGCCTCCCAGGCAGCTGGAGGGTTGGGTGGCAGGCCGGTCTTTCAAACCCTCTCTTGACGTAGTTTTAATTCGTGTCGGCTTCAAAATAAGTATTCTCTTGCAAGCAAACATTCCATTTACTTATTTTATTGTATTTTTTTTGTATTTGAGGGAGTAGAACTGTTTTGGTGTTCAGCTCGTCCTTTCCCTGCAGCCATACATAATTAATTACAAATGAATTCATAACATCTGAATAAAACTTTGTAGGTACCTGTTATTGATAATAATTGACATATCATATCAAACGTTGAATAATAACATAATATATCACAAATTAGTCAGAAAATGCGCAATTATTTGGATATTTTTGAACATTTTGGTGAATTCTAAATTCAAGATAATTGCATTTATATATTTTTTTTTGGGTGCTTCCATAATTAATTTTTACACAATTATGTTCAATTTTTAACAGATGTAACTAAAAAGCGATGAGAAATTTGAAACCTGGTAAAATAGACCAAAGTTTACATGAACACGTACGATAGTCTCGACTTTCGATTTATTTTTATTTTCCAATGTAAACAGGTTCAACAACATTTTTATTCAGGCATCTGTGTAGAGACAAAGATTAGTCATGACATCTTTGATAGAGGGTGTGAGGAAAGAATATTACACCTTAAAGGAACAATAAACATAAATTGACCATACATAAACAAATCATTAAACAAGTTGAAGAAGAAGCTGGTTAATAAATGCCTTGGTTAACGTGTAATGATTTGTAATTTCTATATCCATGTCAATAAGTTACCGCATCAAATAAATACATTATTACTTAATCATTGCAAATGCAACCACGTAACCATAGCACGTTTATTGAGCTATGTATGAATATGAAACTGTATTATTTATTATTTTGTTCCAACATTAATTTTTACTTGGTGATGTCAGTTATTATAACGATAAGAAATGTGGGTTTTCCCTACAAAATCTGATTACTCCTAGCCCTATCGATATGTATGCACAAATTGAGTTACTATTTTACGCGTTAACAAAACAATTTTAACAACATTGAAGAAAATAAGGAAATAAAAATATAAAAATCATTCTTGTCATCTGAGTAAAGTTTCCAAATTCGTAGCAAAACACAAATAAGGCTATGAAATAGGTGTGCTATATTATGGTAACGTTCTAAAAAAATTATCGGTACTTCTAAATTAATTAAGTACGAGGACAGACCGATTGTTATATCGGTACCTTTTGACTCGTTGGAACCATGCAAGGAAATAATGTGTTAACCACATGTACGACATAAATCTTGGACTGGGTTTATGATATCTTCCCCAATAGGCACTTTCACTTGTGCTGGGTCTATGAAGATATCATAGACCCAGTCCAAGAGATGTTCCGGTTCAAGAGGAACATGTCTGGGGTGGAAGACTACGAAATAGGAAAGTTGTTCTAGCAATGACAATCTGACAGTGAATTAAGGAAGCTTATTAATAACCAATCAAAAAAACATTAATAGTAACAATAGAAAAAACAATAACAAGAAACAAGAGTCAATTCATAATTTCATATTATCATATTTCACGTCCTGAAGAAGAAGACAAAATGGTCTTCGAAACGTTGACATAAGAATATCATGTGTGCCACCGCTACAAAACAACCCGATACAATAAAAATATCATCAATGGGTAGCAAGACATTTAAAAGTGTTATTAACCAATATATTATTATCCAACCTTTGAGCAGGTAAATTAAAATAAACTTAAAAAAATTTAGTTTATTTTAAGATACCTTCAAACTATTCGATATCGATCAATAACCATTAATACGATAGTTATTTCGAGTAGGGCCTACGGTACTTTTAAGATATTGAGGTAATAATAAATTCCTTTTTATTTAATTATTTAATTATGGATTGAAAATGAAGAGGCTGAAATCTATTACTTTAGATCCTTTCTTTATCTTAGTTAATGTGTCAAAAATATCAGTTTACTTGATGATTTTATGAAAAAACGTGCAAAATGCGATTAATCGATGAGGGGCAGGGGCAAGGGGGGAAGTGGGAGGCATTTGCTCCACCTTACACAAGACTGAACACACACATTTCCTACTAACAGTTTCACTGAGGCTATGCCACCGATAATCTTCTTTAATTTAAAAGTAAAAACATATCCAAACTACTTAATTTTGTTTTCTTTAATGCAAGTTTGCTAATTCATCTTAAAATATTTAACAAGCAAAGGAAATTCGTGCATGGGACAAACACCATATTTCCATACAATTAATTGTAGAAAAGGACCCTTCAAACTCAGAACACATTCCTGCTTAAACCTAAGACGTCCCTTCCGCCTTGGATATTGAACTATATCAAGTGCGCCAATAGTCCTACCAGGTAGATTGAACAATATCATTCCTCCATACCTTCAAGGGTGAAATTTGTATTGACCTATGTGCGTTTTGCTACCCGTGATAAATTAAGGTTGGTTGAGGCAAGATTCGGGACCCTACGGCACTATATAAAATAATCTGTGCGTTATCTTTTATTTATTTATTTATTCATTTAATTATATTATTTATTTATTAAAACCTTATTTACAATGTAATTGAGCAATACAAAGGATGCAAAAAGCGGGCCTTTATAGGTTTATTCAATAATTCAATAAATTGTTCGTTTTGAATAAATATATTTTAGTGGGAAGCTGCCCAGGTGAAATTCATGCCCCTCTTCCGGTGTCTAACTAACTATAGGTATGTTGCGGATAGGACAATTGTGAAGGGATGTCCGAGGGCTGTTTAAGAGGACTCAATCCCTTGCATTCGCATTAACAACTGAGGAAAACCTCGGACAAACATTCAGTCAGGATTGCCGGTCTCGAGTCTCGACGGGATTTGAACCCGGGACCTCCCGAATCAGAGTCGCGCGCTTAATGCTCGAGCCAACGCTGTCGTGGCATCATTGCATCGTTAATAAAATTCCATGTATAACTTCGTTTGAAATATTACAGTGCAACAGTATTTTCTATAACACTAGAATGAAATTTTTGAAAATGTAAACGAGATAACACATACAAATCATTAGACTTTTTCACTGTTTATGTAATAAATGTGATATCATTGGTTTGATAAAGACTGCTTTTATTAATAAATGTGATATCATTGGTTTGATAAAGACTGCTGTAAAGTGTCGAAATATCACATTTTTTTAAATAAAAATAAGTTAATAACAGTGAAAACGTCTTATGATTTGTATGTGTAACGTTACTACCTGTTATATAGTTTCAATATTTTTAATTGTAAACTAGATGGTTACAGGCAAGGTAAACCGTACAAATTGTTAACCTACGCGTCCATAATAGCAATATCTAAAGAAAAAAAAGAGGAAAAAAAGGAATTACTACTAATTAGTATTTGGCAAAATGCGAATGAATAATCAAGTGTATAATATAATAGCCACGGAAAACGCAGTTATTTAATTTTCAAACCATTATTACAGCTATACGGTATAAATTAACATTAACTATTTAGATTTAATTTACAAAATATCACTACCAGCTTCACCTTCCCCACTTGGCTCATTCTAAAATTCAAGGCTTATTTTGTGTTTCCGCACTGCAAAATAAAAACTTTGTCAGTTGTATTGAATTGTCATTGTCTACGACTGGACGAAGTTCAAAATCTCAATTAAATTAGCATGGGATTTTTTATTCAAGCAGAAAATATGTTCGTACTTTTCAAACTACGCCAACATTTTTATAGTTAGTTCTCACTGTGATGTCCTGCAGTGTTTTTAATAGGTTTTATTATTTGGATGAGGGAAGAGAAGATTTCAATTTCACTGACCCCCCAAAAACAATTAGCTCGGGTGTTTCTTTTCTTTTTTTCTGTCTGTTTGTTAGCGCTCTACCGTGCAAACGGCATATTCGAATGCGATATTGATGAAAATTGGAGGGGAGAAATCTCTGAACTTAGACCTGACACGTTTTTTGGTACAGTCGAAGAAATATTTCTCATGAATATCGTACTCTTACGATTCTTTCGATTTTTAATGCGATATTTTCGTGATATTTGGTCCGATACTGACCAAACGGGTGGGGCGGGGCTACAACGTTCATATTTCACAAGGACATTAAGGTAAGGGTGATGTATTGCTTTTTAAAAGAAAAAGTTTGTAAAAGGTTAGCTGGAATCCATAGAAATAAAGGTTTTAATATGAGTTGTTTGAGGTGTATAATAATTAACAAGTAACAATTGAAACTTGACAACAATCACCAACAACGCGTTGATGAAGCAAATCTTTTCGGGCCTCCAGATATTTTACATTATATTAATTTGTAATACCATAGCAATTAATACTTCTTTATAACAAATATCCTAATTAAACAAAAATTATTTTGCAATGGGACTTAAAAAGTAAAGAGATCCCACGCATACTAAAAACTTACAAAAAAGCTCATCCATCAACGCGACTAGAAAAAGCGTTCGCGAAGCGGACTTGTAACGTTAATATGCCAGTTAATTGTAACGTAAATATGCCAGTTAATTGTAATCACCATTATATAACAAAGATACTAATCCTCGTAAATGGCCAGTTTTTTTTTGTTTTGCCCCGTATGGTCACAAGTAATTTTTAAATATCGACCGATACTTACTATTTTGTATGGAAAAGGGGCTATGCACGACAAATAGGTATTAAGTTATCAGTCAGTGGGTGGAAACAGAACAAGAAAATGTTGATTTCCCTCCATGTATTTTAATAATTACGAAATACCTGCATTCTAGACGCTGAGCGTCCGCACGCAAGCCTCTTTCTTATCACTAAATCAAAACGATAGGCCTAAGTGTAATGGATTATCTGCGAAGATTAAAATAATAAAATGTAAATAACTTGTTAAAGTCCTAAAATTGTATTTAATGATATAACCTAGCTGTTATAATAATCTCAGCATATTTACATATGATATTGTACGTGTCTCATTACCTCATATTATAGGAACGTGTAATAGCATTTTAAAGTGTCATTTTACAGCGTTTTGTAGCAAATATTTTTGGCCACCTTCAAAAACTTGTCTTTGAAGTTTTCTAATATTTTTATTTTGAAATTATGTTAATTAGTTTGAAATAATATCAACTGAATTAAAATTTGAATAAACTATAAACAAATTATAGATACAACTATGTTATTAAAATGACATTGGACTGGAATACCTTGGTTTTAAGATGAAAATATAGTGCTTTGAAGCATTTATACAAAACACGCTATTTTCACGTACCTCCACTAATAATATTAAAACATGATCAGTAATACGCATTAACGGGATGATAACTGTGACGTGATCTGCATTTTCAAATGTTTGCCCCAAGTGTTTTGATCCGTTTGTCGTAAATATTGTTAGTATCAAATTTAACTCCTCAGCTTTGCATTTTCCTCCCTTTATGTAAAAACCTGCGGATTCTTATGTCGATATCAGGTAACGCATTTTCATTCAAATCGAAATCATATCTATGTATCAGGACTTGATATCGATCGGAAATAATAATTATTTTTTCGGCATCCTTAATAAATAAAATAACAACAAAATACATGTACACATTTTTACGTTAATACCGTACCCAAAACATTTTGGCTCCGACGATAAGGACAACACCCCCCCCCCCCCTAACCCTTAAAAAAACTCCAACATGAAATAAAGCTATTGCAAAAGTGCTATTTAATTCATACTTGCATAATATGTTGGATGTTTTGCACATCTGAAAATTGATTTACGAAATACGGACGGAAGCTATGTTTTAGTAAGTTACGCGACTCAATGCGAGGAGATGATAAGGGAATTTGCGGAATCAATTGAGGGATTCCTAGAAATGCTAAATTAATGTTCAATCAAGTTCGCCTGTAGTCCGTTTTAATGTGAACATTAATTTGTTTTGGGCATGTACGTGGATCCTACACCCGCCCCCCCCCCCCTCCCGGCCGACGATTCATTGTGGGCTTCTTTTCCCTCAAAATATTTGCTATTATTATTATTGTGATATTTGTATAATTATGTGAAAATAATAAAAAATAATTGACTTTAATAATTGATCTACGGTAGGACTAGTAATTTCAAAAACATAACACAACAAATCGTTTGATCTTACCTGATATAGGGTAATTCCGAAAGATGTGGATAATATGTTATCAGCTCAGCAGCCCACGGCCGTCTTCAGCACAGATAAATAACACAGTGTTTCTTCCTTCTTCCATCTCACAGCTTTGAGATGTCTTGGTACCCGCAGGTTCGTCGTTTCTTCAAAGTGTTTCAACGGACGATCACTTTAGTCAGTCATTGTTACCATAAGACAAAAAATAATACACGAACACAGTTGTTGTTTTTTTTAGCAAGCTGCACTCGTATCATAAGCGACAGTAAGTTACATATCCGGCAGCAATTAGCAGAGTGCTAAAATTTAAATTCATACCTCTTTGGTATGTTCCAGATGATCAGATCACTAAACGAAAAACGTTGAAAACAAATAACAACGAATAGTGTTATAATGCAGCAGTTGGCAACAGTAGCATTGAATGGCATGCAGTTTGAATCCTACGATGAGTTTTCAACGGATACTCCTAGCTCGAACCGCCATAAAACCATTAAAGTCCAGTAACTGCAGTCGGTATTCGTTACGGTCGCTTGAGGGATGAATAGATTTATGGCATGTGCTACGCAAGTCTGCTTGAAAGAGGAAAAAATGTAAATCTCGTGAAAAAATCGATACATTGTTCAAAACTTGGAACAACTGATACAATGGTATCCACTTTCATTGAAGACTTAAATAAATTAAGTTGACGATAATCAATAGATCTAATTAGTTGACAATTTTTAAACGATGTTTTGCGACCCCGTACACATACAGTTCACATTTAAACAATAAAAATAGAACGTGTAAGGCCTACTTATAATTATTGTGGGGGGGGGGGGGAGAAGAAGCAAGTTTCAGGTTTAAAGCCAAATCTTTGTGTATCCAAATGGCCAAACCAGCAATCTCAAATAATAAAATATCCCCCCTCCCAACCCTTCCTTGTGTCGTTCGATTTTGGCGGAAGACTTCTTGCTCATTCGTATCGTATGCCTACATAAAACATTGGTGACAGATTAACTATGATTATGAATATTAAATGGGAAATGAAATGCATATTCTAGGTCGGCCGGTGGCTTGTTTTAGAATGGTAAATGCTAGTTCGGTGTCTGTAGAATAATCACTTCAGTGTTGTTGATCAGTGTTGGGCAATAACTATTTTATTTTCTATAGATGCTTGTTTAAATAATAATATTGCTATTTTGTACTTGATTAACATTCACTACGCATTTTATGTAATGACCAGCACCATAACAGAACTATTCAAAATTAATATTCACATAATAAAATATAACACTTCTGAGGTTACTACATCACACCGTTCTTGGTCGTTTGATTATGATTATGATTAGCTATTACACAAAATCATTATAACCATGTTACATTTTGAATAGGACAACTAATATAACAGGTAATTTGGTGAAAATATTCGCTGTTCTTGGATATATTTAATGGTAATATTTCAACTCTTTTCCAGACTCTTTCTCAAACTAAATGTTGAACAAAAGAAACTTTTAACTACTCAAAAAATAGAAAATGGAAAAAGACCATGAAATTATATTTGCCAACAAAATTTATTGTAAACATAAAATATGATTTAATTGACCTACCGTACATCAGGACATAATAATTGGTGATGGCTAGAACATTCAAAATATAATCATGAATAATATGTATTATGTTTGTCCTAATGTATAACGCCCAATGCATTGTTGTCTTTAATAGGAGGTTTTGACGATTTGATGAATATGTCTTGATTGTTCTGGCCTTCAGCTTCACCTACGTTCTGATGTTAGTACATATTTTATTTCCGCAATGTTTTATTTTAACTTCAATCATATTTTGTTGTCAAATATGGTTTCATGGTCGGTTTGTATATAATTTATTTACTTATGTATTTTTAAATTTGAATTTTGAAACATTTATTTTGTTCAACATTTAGTTTGAGGAAGGCTCTTGAATAGAGTTGAAATTTACTATTAAATATATCTATAAGAACATTGTTTAGTCCAAATGTTTTTTTTTTAATGAACATAGTGTCGCATTAATTAATGTGTCTTCTATTTAAAACACCGGTCTCTGGTTGGACATTGTTCGCTCTTCGATGGCGTCGGCGCCGACATAGGTTGGTTATTTAAGTACCATACTGAAAATAGGTTGTGTTAGTTTTTTGGTATAATAGAAATTCAAATTGATGTATTTACGTATTAAAAAGAAGATAGTAAAACTAACAACTGATGAGTTTAAGACTTCGGACTGGAATACGATTTAATTCGTACCGGTACACTACCAAACCTGTACGATTTTAATTTATATCCGGGGCCTTTATAATAGTTTTTGAGTATCCTTGTGGTTTGTTTTTGTAATTGTGAGAAGTGAGAACTACCATTTTCTTCAAGTACAAACCCTGCGACGATATACTCGATTACAATACGGCAGAACACGAGTTAAATTGAGAATTTTGAGAAAAAGCAGCTGTGGGTAGATATTTATACGGTCCATTTTAGTTCACCTGCCCTTCATGACAGGTTTCAAACCTGTCAAACCTGAGGTTTGCCAGTTTAGGTCTATGCAGCAATTCTTCACACAATCTTTATCCATGGTTTAGTTCGTGGAATCGCGGTCGCCTAACGAAAATACCGGCAACCTGCAGAACACCCATGCATGTGATGGTGCCGCGTTCACGCCCCCTTCATTGCATTAGGGGGTGGAAACCAAAGTCAGAATGCATTAAATACAACAAGAAGATGATGGAAATTGATAGATAATAACCTGCATTCCGCATTGGTTAAGTGTAAAATGCAATCAATCACTGTCATAATAAAATAATAATATTTATTATTATTTTAATTATTATTATAATAATTAACTATGGTATATTAGTTTGGGTTGGGTCTACATTTGCTAAAGAAATATATATGTCAAAAAAAGCCGTCAGAATTCTAGGTAGGAAAAGCTACAGATCATCTTGTAGGAAAACTGTTTGTACAGTTAAACATTTGAACTGTAGGTACCTTGTTTATACATTCTCGAAGTTCTTACGTTTGTCAAAGATTATCCTTCTTATTTTACCCAAAACAATTTTATACATAACCTCAATACAAAATCTAACACTAATTTACATCAAACTCAACATAGACTTAATTTGTCAAACAGGGACCCTGTTAAGGCTGGAGTGATACTTTATAACAGTCTACCCGATAAATTAAAACACCTTGACATAAGCAGAGATAAATTCAAATTAAACATAAAAAAGTATTTAATTTATCATGCATTTTACAGTACACAAGAATTTCATGAAGGCAATCATTGCAATTGTGATTATAGTAAAAACCACCTATGCTAACGTTACATTTGTCAACATTACTTCTAATCTACTTCTAATTAATTATTGTATTTATTTCTAATTAGGTGTCATATTGTTTCAGTACTATTTATTAATTAATTTGTATTACTATTTAAATTGTTAAAATAACTAAGCGTTTTTCAAGACTTGTACGGCAATTATGCCAAGTATGTTGCTAAAGAAATAAAACGCATTTTGAATTTGAATTTGAATTTGAATTAAATATATTTTTAGTAGGCTTATCAGTTATGTATAATTGAAGTTAGAAGTTGAAGGAGAAGAGGACATGACAGGCCTATCAATACGGCTGTGTAACCAAGAAAACTGGTGACTGGAGTTCTGAAATATATAATATGTAAGCCAACTTCGAAAGCCATGGGTGGATAATGGATATTCCTGGATATTTATCAAGATATAAACAAGGCGGGTTTGAGGAGAACGCTATTGATTATAATTATTATACCATTGGTCAAAGATTGAACTACTGCATCTAGATATTTCACTGAAACTTATTATTTTATTCCACTTATCTCTCTACCTACCCGGTTAAATGCCTTAGGACATTGAAGTACCCATCATCAATCATTGACACTTCAATATTGGTTACCCAATCATTCCGAGTCATAGAGGATAACTTGTATGAAGTTGAAGCGTAAAGCAACGGTAACGTCGGCACAATACTTTTGACAGGCAGCTATATACTGTTGTGAATGTGATGCGCCTATATATATTTTCATTACACTACTTAATAAATAAAATATTGCTGTGTTACGCGTATGCGGGGGAGGTTTATACAAATTATTCTTTGTAAAATAAAAAGTACAAACATGACCAAAAATAATCAAATATGGGCGCGTGTGTACGGAGTAAATAGAAAATCCTTTATAACACTGTTGACGTCATTCAAACCAGTCCCACGAAAATATTTTCAATTCTATTGAGGTACAAAGTTTAACGTACACTTTTCACGCGCAAGTTGCAAGCGACGTCACGATTAGCTAAACAACATTGTTTATGAATTAATTAACCACTGCCTTATAGACGCTTAGCGAAGCGTCTATTACAGTACTTGGCTAGGTTGCTCGGGCGCTCAGCAATTGTCACCATCTCGTGTTAAATCAAATACCCGTTGAAATATTCTTTACAAAGTCGAAATTTGTTTCTTTTATCCACAATACAAATTTGTGTACGTATGAAATAATAAAATTTATATTTTTTAAGGTATTTTTAACAAATATACATTTTATTATTTAATAATATGTAGCCTACATAAATGTTTATTGTGAATACGCAAGTAACAAATGAAAATCAAATGCTACTTCAAGGAAAACTATCATCAAAAAACAGTTATTTGACTATTCATTACATTATTGGCTGATTGGCAATTAGCTTGGCAGCTTGCTCACGTTGTGGCTTATTTTTTCATGTCGTAACTTTTATAAATATTGATTTTATCTAAACGATAAATATCAGGTAATAACGTGGTCAGAGAGAAGTCCTTATGATTCAGCGCAATAATAAACACGAGTTAGGAGCATGTTGGTTAGCATATTGGTAAGCGATTGCGACAATATAATGTAAAACCGAAATCTTTTAGTGTGATATATTTTATTTGTTGGTGTGACCCGTGAACTTGGTTTATCTATACGAATCTCACTCTGTTAAATGTATTCTAATGAACTAGTACCGGTGAATAGTATTATAATAATACTTTGATGTATTCTTAAGTTATTCGAAAGGATATTAATAGTTTACTGTTGATATCGCCACATCAATTTCTTCATAAATCAATTATTAACCTTTAAACGAAAAAATAGGTAGTCACAACACACTATCACCTCGTGAAGCACAACTAGAATTCAAAGACAACTAGTTGCATATTATACTTTACTCGTATAAGACAATTTGATTAATTTTAATTCATATTTTAATTACACATTAAAAAATATTATGCTATTGAAATATGATGGTTTTAGAAATTGTTGCCTTATAACATTGTTGTTGTAATGTAACTATTTCGAAATTCGATAAATTACACTGCTATTTTGTGTATATTTGTGTACTTTGTTACATTTTGTTTTTGAAATTACCAAAATAATCGCCCGTTCACTACTAGAGACATGCATAGTAAAAAACATACCATTTCGTAATGCATAACACACAATCTAAAATACAAACGAGAAAAACAGTAACAAAAAATTTTAATGGATGATGACGACGATTTGTAATATTATTTAATTTCAACGATCCCCAAATTCATATTAAAAAAGTAATGACTTGTATTTTTACTATATGTTAGTGAAGAAAATACGTTTCTTTAGTGCTAGTATCGGTATGACAATTTGCACAAAACAACTGCATCAAGCATTTAAATAGAATTGCATGATAACAATAGGGCAATGGTCAAAGCAATTTTCCACCACAACGCAGAATGATCGAGGTTTGAAAGTACACTATTATTCCCACTGCATCCTAGATAATATTTCAGCTATAGTTTCCTCTTTTCATACCTGTCCTTGCAAAAAGGTTTGATTTTTGAAGAGAGATCAAAATAACCCAAAGTTAGCAACGCAAAACAAACTGAGATCAATGTCGGCAAATGTCTCTAAACTAGCCGCTCACAATCTGGCAGACACAAACAATTCCCAATCTCTAAACTGACGTTGGCGTCCGTCGGTAAACCAACAGCCGTAAATGGTCGTGTATACACCTCAAACCGACGGTAAGCCAACGTCGAAAAACGTCTTAAAACCAACCGATGGTTTCCGACCAAAAAACAAACGTTTGGCCAACGTTGGAATTAAGTTGAAAAACGAATGACCACTGTCCGACCTTTCCGACCAAAATACTACGTTGAACCGACGTTTGTGTTCCCGTGGGGGGAGACACCCTGTTTAGATTTTCTTTTTAACAAAAAAAGAAGCAAAAATTGCTGAAAATACATCGATATTTACTCAAAAATGCGGGTTTTTTACTCAAAAGAGCAACCTGTTTAGATAAAGAAAAAACACTCAAATAGTAGCAAAAATTGCAGTGCACCCTCCACATACAGGTGACTGGGATGCGTTGCGGGTGGTCTGAAGTTGCGTCCTTGTCACATGAGCAGTTAGGCCATGTGATAGGGGGCGTATTCTGACGGGGGTGAGCTTAGCTTGGGGACGCGACTGGGAGGCGTTGTGACCAAGTGTGTGTAGTCAGTCTGTAAGGTGCGTTGGCTTAGGTCGGTCCAGACCTTGTAAGGCTGCGTACGGGATATGATATGTTGTGTGTGTAATGTGTAATGTTCTTCTTCTTCTTCTTCTTCTTCTTCTTCTTCTTCTTCTTCTTCTTCTTCTTCTTCTTCTTATTCTTCTTCTTCTTCTTCTTCTTCTTCTTCTTCTTCTTCTTCTTCTTCTTCTTCTTATTTCTAACGCCCAGAGCTGGATTAAGACCATTCTCTGCCTAGCCGCCCAGTAAAGGTCCGCCAAAGATTTCCTCTTTTCCAATTTCTTTTTCTTCAATTGGTCCCTTTCCGCCTTCAGGGACAAACATAATTCTAGGTGTTCTGCATTCTGGATATGTTCTCTGCAGAGAGGACATGTGGGTGAATCAACCACTCCTATTCTGTGAAGATGGGCCTGTAGGTAGTCGTGTCCTGTTTCCATTCGAAAATTTGCCATAAATACACTTATTTCTTCCTTGTCCACGTTCCTCGTTACACCTCTTTCCTTTCTCAGCAGCGGCTCTCATCGTCTTCCCCGTGCTATTTCTTCATACTTCTTCCTCGTCTCCATGCCAACTTGGTAGTTGATTGTAGTTTTAATCGACTGCAAAGACATAGCCTTCTCTGGCTGCTGTAACTTGGCTCCCATCTTTGCCAGATAGTCGGCCTTCTCATTGCCCATAATGGAGCAATGACTAGGATTCCACTGCAGGCATATTCTCCATCCTCTATCATGAAGGCTCTTTTTCTCTCTTTATTTAGTTACTCACTTCTTCTTCCACCTCATAACTGCAACGGTTGTCGGTTGGCGTTGCAAAATCACTAAAAATATTTCGAAGTTTTGAAAAAAAAAAAAAAAAATCGATGTTTTAACCCAAAAGATCATCACCCTTCTTAGACAATAAATAATTTTGAAACAGCGGAAGTCACTCATAATCGAAGGGACAGAGGAAGACTGTGGGGTAGAGTTCTGCATGGAGCTGGCGTCTTGGCGGATTGGCTACGCTGAGACGCGTCGTGTACAACGGATATCGATCTCATTAGGAGCAGAACCATTCATCCCTTACCTTAGGTATACATCTGCAGCACTCATATCTGGACATGCATTAATGCAATCGCTCACTAATGGAGCGGTGTGACAATGTCGCTCATTACAGTAAGCTATAGAATGATCATCCGATGCATCGAATCGAAAGACAATTCCTGACAATAATGAGTGAAGTGGGCATTCGCTCGGCATTTTGAGTGAAACACCATTTAAATAATTAAGCGTGATTATGAAGAACACTTTTTGTCTTTTGCTCGTAAATTTAATAACTAATCAATCCCTATGAAAATAAGTAAATACTTTTTATGTTCAATACCTTCATTAATTTATTTGGTGGCTGCCCGTTAAAGTGGTTTTATTTTACAGTAGATATTGTTTATAAAATTGTCTACATCCATTTTGAAAAAAAATCATATTTTGGATTTTATTTCTCGACTTTATCTTCCAGACTTTTTCTATGCAACCGAGTAATGACGTCAATTGAAAGGTTCTTCATTAACGTTCCTGCATAATTAGATAATTATATGAGTAATTATTCAGCTGTAATCATCTCGAACTCGCACTAGAATCAGCAACCCTTCTAAAACCAGGAAGTGGAGATGAATAGAAATACGAGCAACCTTGGACAGTGGGATGAAAACACTTGTTGACTGCAGCTCTGCTAGAGTAGCCACCTGACATTGCAAGGATGTCCCATAGGCTCGAAATCTCAAAGGCTCGAAATAAATAGCTACTAAATACGCCGTTAATACGATGCCGCCTGGCTGCTGTGTCGTTGGCTCGAAATAAATAGCTAGAAAATACGCCGTAATTACGATGCCGCCTTGCTGCTGTGTCGTTGGCTCTAAATTGTACGAGGCTCCTCCCTCTAGCCTTGAAGTGCCAGCAGAGAGAGAAATGGAATTGAATCCTACTGCACGCTTCACATCAAACACAAACCCCAAAGCTACATTAAAGAGTTGATCCTCGTCTTGTTTGTTGAAACTAGTGACAGTCAATCTTTTCGAATTCTGATGAAACATAAAATACAGTAAAATATAATCCAATACAAAGTATATTCTTTGTTATACAGTACCGAATACCGATCATTTGATAGTATAGCTAATCAAACTATGAACGAACACGCAATTACGATCCTAAGATAGGTTGACGATACAAAAAATGGATAAAAGTAGTTATTTCAAACAGTGTTTTTATATTCCAATTGCACATTCACACATTAACATGGATTAAAGATTTGCAAAGGTGTCTTATATATAATGCGCAATGGAACTGGTACTCTCATGTAAATTATAATTGTTTTTAAATATGTGAACTACACGTAGTAGGGCATCCTTATTTAATCACCCTAGAACTTATATTTCGAAATAACCTGAGTCAGCGATATTCAGCATCATAATACAAAAATACTTAACAAACTTGCACGCATACAAATATATACATTAAGTAATATATTTTCGTTTATGATGTAAGTACTAGTAGTACACATATTTTGATAGGGGTTGTGTGTTACGTTCTTGTCCCTGAGTACTAGGTGAATCCACAAAGGTCTACTTTCATATCTCGCTAACCTAAACCAAAAAAACTTAGCACCCTGTGGCAAACGCATCCCACGAAAAATTGTGGAGCACGAAAACATTCCAATGATGAAACAATTTTAGAGAAGATCAGGTTCAAGATCATGATTTTTAAACGAGGGAGCGAAGCGACTGAGTGTCTCCATTCAACTGAAACGGCGCTTCCGTGAGTCTGTGGGTCTGTGTGTGTGTACCGGTGTGTACCGGGCAAACGGCATATCCGATCTTGATGAAAATTTGACGGGACCTTCGAAATCTCTGAACTTAGAGCTGAATCGTTTTTGGGTACAATCGAAGAAATATTTCTCATGAATATCGTACTTTTACGATTTTTTTCGAGTTTTTGTGCAATATTTTAGTGCCATTTGAGCCAATTCTGACCAAACGTGTGGGGCTACAACGTTCATATTATACATGGACATTAAGGTTATGGTGATGTGTTGTACCTTTTGAAAGAAAAAGTAGAAAAAGTTAGCCAGAATCCATAGAAATAATGCTTTTAATTTAAGTTTTTACGGTAAATAATAACAATTGACAAGTAAAGAAACTTGACAACAATCACCTTCAATGCATAGGCAGCAAAGCATAGCACTTGCTTAGTAAAGATATCCCACGCAAACTAAAAACTTATAAAAAAGCTCATCCATCAACGCGGCGGGATTTTAGCGTTTTCCTAGTATAATTGGATGAGCGAAGCGAAGACTTCAATTTGACTTTGTGTTTTTTTGTTTGTTTTTGGATGAGCGAAGCGAAGACTTCAATTTCACCGACCCCCAAAAAATTTAGCTCGGGTGTTTTTTTTGTTTTTTTGTTTTTTTTTCGTTTTTCCGTCTATTTGTTCGCTCTCTACCGGGCAAACGGCATATGCGATCTTGATGAAAATTTGACACGACCTTCGTTTTCTCTGAACTTAGACGTGCCACAGTTTTTGGGTACAATCGAGAAATATTTCTCATGAATATCGTACTTTTACGATTTTTTTCGATTTTTAGTGCGATATTTTCGTGACATTTGGGCGGATTTTGACCAAACGGGTAGGGCTACAACGTTCATATTTCACATGGACATTAAGGTAATGGTGATGTATTGCTTTCTGAAAGAAAAATTTGAAAAAGTTAGCCAGAATCTATAGAAATAAAGCTTTTAATATAAGTTTTTTACGATAAATTATACCAATTGACAATTAAGAAACAAAAGAAACTTGACAACAATCACCTGCAATGCGTAGGCAACAAAACAAAACACTTGCAAGAGTAAAGATATCCCACGCAAACTAAAAACCTAAAAAAGCTCATCCATCAACGCGGCGGGACTTAAGCGTTTTTCTAGTTTACTTACGTTACCCGAGAAAAATAGCTCGGGTGTTTTGTTTTTGTTACTTTTTTGTCTGTTTGTTCGCTCTCTACCGGGCAAACGGCATATGCGATCTTGATGAAAATTGGAGGGGACCTTCGAAAACTCTGAACTTAGATCGAGCTGTATTGTTTTTAGTTAAAATCGAAGAAATATTTCTCATAAATATCGTACTTTTACCATTTTTTTTCGATTTTTAGTGCGATATTTTCGTGATATTTGGCCAACGGCTTCTCCGATATTGATGAAACTTTAAAGGAACGTTTAAAATCACTAAAATCATATATGTTATAATTTTAGATACATTAGAAAAAATATTTCTTATTGAAATCGTACTTTTACGTTTTTTTTTCTCCAGTTTTTAATGCGATATTTTCGTGATAATTGGGCCGATTTTGACCAAACGGGTGGGTCGACAACGTTCACATTTTACATTGACATAAAGATGTTAATGATGTACCTCTTGAAAGAAAAAGTTGAAAAGTTGGTAAAAATTCATAGAAATAAAGGTTTATTAAAGCTTTTTACAGGTGTATAATGAACAAGTAATATCAAGTAACTATAGAAAAAGTAAGGAGATTCCACATAAAAACGTTATCATTTGACAGAAATGTTCCAAAAAAAACTCATCCATCAACGCAGGCGCGTAGGAAGGGGGGGGGAATGGGGGGAGTTTTCCCCTCACTTTTTACCGTGACCCCCCCACTTCAGAATCTTAGAAGTTCAGTCTCGCCGTAAATACGCACGGAAACAAATTCTGAATAACGAATTTTCAATAAAAGTGATTTTTTTAATCCATTATACTTACTGATATTGACTTGTTTTGGCACGTCTGCAGTGTATTCTCCACTTCCCTTTCCCTTACCTTATACCTCCTTATAGTAATGACCAAAAATTTCGTCAATCCTATTATTGTTCGACGTGATCAATGATAAGCCTATGCATATTCAATGGTTGTAGCATGCATGGTCTATCTCTTAACTATTCCAATTTTATTTATAGTTTTTACTGTACGAAAAATACATTTATTTGGTATTGCATTCAGCCCACGATTTTTTTCTAGAACGCACCAAACACCTCATTTTCAAAATTTTCGCCTGTGGCGCTGTAGTTGGGGGGCTCCGCCCCCCAAACCCCCCGTACTTGGCAGCAGATTTGTTGTTTCCCCCCCCCACACTCTAAAAGGAGTTCCTACGCGCCTGCATCAACGCGACTAGAAAAGCGTTTATCAAAAATCAAGTGTTTATTCTCCGCGCATCTCTTATCAAAACTTCGTCGCGCCAGCCAGATGTGCTTACGTAAGAACACGCACCAAATGAGTGAGCGCAGCGAACGGAGTGGTCTCTTGTTAGTCTGCGTGCGTGCGTGCGTGTGTTTGTACGTTGAAAATCAGCCGAATAGCTGAAAAAGATTGCACTGAAATTTTAAACAGACATCCGGTACAAGTTTACTGAGAACTGCTAACAAAATCAGCTAGATCCATTGCGATTTAAACCTACAAGAAATAATAAATGGAAAAATAGGCTTCCAATGTTTAGAAATTATTTTAACGTCAATGGTTTTGTCTTTGAAAAAATATTTTTTGTTTGTTATTTGCCTGGCTGTGAAATGCCGTGTCCAAGGTATATCGAATGTTGCACGTCAAGGTACCCCCAAATTCCGCTCGGAAATTGAGTAAACCTTAAAGTAAGTAAGTAAACCGTAAAATCAGTAATCAATACAATAACATAGCTACACATTGAAATCATAATTTAAGATATCAAGATACCCAGCATTACTCTAAATACACTGACACACTAAGTAAATTATGTTAAGTTCTTAATCCACTGAATACACATGAATCAAGACAGAAAGTCACATATTTAAAACTAAATTCTTTTAAGAAATTTTGAAAATTATATATTATATTTAATTATTCGTTTTATGACGGTGCTAAATATGTTTTGAAAAGGGTAGTTATATACGCTTATGAGATCTACATCCCCTAAGCTAGAGTGGCATATATTGAGCGCGCCTTATAAAACAATAGCATGAAGCATGACAAAGGATAAGAAACCAGACGGAATATATCTCATCGCCAACTCCACTTACCCCTCGGGTATAGGTGTAGCTATAGCCGCTTACTATCTAAGTTTCAATGACTGGCGCGAAAATTGTTGAAAACACTGGCTGAAAAACGAGTCCTAACTAAAAAATAATATCGGGCTTTGTACGTAAATTACAGAACCCCAAATACCTAACCTTCCAATAGCTTGTGTTAGCTTTTATACGTAAAAATAAATTCCCACGTAATTTTTATATTTGTATATCAAAGTTTTAAATGTGTTTACTACAAAATTCCACATTTTTTCGAAGTATTGACTTGTAAATTGTTTTAAGTTACTCGAGTAGAGAGACGTGTCATTGAGAGGGTGGTAAGGTATATGCATATCGACTTCTGTAGCAAGCACAAACTTAGGTTGACTGTGCGTGTAATATAGGGAAACAGACTAAAATTCAAGGGACGAACCGGACACACTCGTGCAATAAGGCGCACATTTATTCCAATAGAAATTTCAATCCGTTTCCATACGAGGAACGTCCCAGGAAACAGGGTCGTTATTGACGGATAGTTATGAAAAAAGGCAATTTGTCAGAAAAAGTGTAAGAACAAGGAGTTCATTTGCATGTTCGGAATCAACATAATAAATATTTAATAACGGCCAGAATTACTGTATGATCGGGCTCGGGCCGTATTCGTTCGATTCGTATCGACGAAGACCATAAGTTAGTGCCGGTCCCGGGCTCGTTCCCCGGTGTAGTCACTTTTTTAATTTATGTCTAAAATACTAACATAACAGAGTCATAGTCGCCTTGTAAAGCCAAGGTTAAATTAAATTTAATTAGTAGCCAAATACCCGACCTGGCCGACCATGGCAGAAAGGCCATTTAATGTAGAGCACTTGGCGCTAGAGCAAAAATTGTAGTGTAATCTAGAAGTTAGTTTTTTATTATATGGTTTTTTGTACTGTAATTTGACACAGAGGATGGTATACATATTATCATTTTTGTGTCAAGCATTTCAACTATACAAAGATTCCCTTTGTGTCCACCAGGAAATAATTAAGTATAAGCAAGAGTTTAGGATCATTTAACCATGGAGCCACATTATTCCATTATTTATTTCATTATTTATTTAACCACATTATTCGAGAAGCAATCGAATTTTAAAAACGTCCACGAAGTATGATAAACTAGATGACGGGTAACGAATGCCAGCTGGTTGGAAACCTCTGTTAAAGGATGCCATGTTACTCCACCTTTACAACCGATAGTACGGATAGTACATCACAACATGTAAGTGATATACCAGTACCTAGTAATGTTGGCCCTATAACTAGGAGCCAGAATATATAGAGCACTATATAGTAGACTTGAACGGTACGCCAAAGATAGCTGACTAGTTGCAGTGACTTCTATTATCCTGTTTACTTTTTGTTTTTTATTTGTATGTTGTTACCTTGATAATGGGCAGAGAGATCTGCCTGAAACGTTTGTAAATAAAAACTTTGTAACTCGAAAACTCAAAAGAATCATCTATGTCATATTACTTCCGAGAAAACCTACGTAAAAACACATATTATATGGTATCTTAAACTTTACGGAAATAATCATACGTTTTTATAAGTTGTAAAACACTTATTTTAATCTTCGACGTTTCAAAAGACTAGTAATTTCATTCTGCAAGAATACATGGCACTAAAAGAATAAAAACAAAACGTCAACATTAGAATGATAAAAAAAATAAAAACATACACAAACCTAATCCATTAACAAAGGCAAACCAAAAGGCAATGAGAAGGGTGACTATGTCAAGCAAAGAGGTAAGCACAGTGATGTGGTTGTAATATTTTCACTGCATATGATTTGTTTTGTACTTGCCATTTGGTTTGCCTCTGTAAGGCGGTTTGGGTTGTTTTTTATTTTTATTGTAATGATGATGTTTTGTGTTTTATTGTTTTTATGAAAATATATATTGTGATGTTTTACCTTGGCTTTATAGTAGGCGACTATGACGCTGTTATGTTAGTACTTTAGATAGTAATTAAAAAAGTGACTACACCGGGGGTCACTTTTTTAATTTCTATCTAAAGTACTAACATACATAAATATATTGTAATGCTGATGTTTTGTTTTTATTGTGTATATATATATATATATATATATATATATATATATATAATCAATGTGGATAGAGATAGGAGTCAACAGCTTACCTGAGATGTAGAGGTGGCTGCCATAGTAGAACACAGATAAAAATATACACAAACTAATCACTAAATTGTCACGAGACGTTTCGGCTTTGCCTTCTTCGGTCGTTCTGGTATATATATTGATCTATCGAGGACACAAGACAAACCTCTATTAAATTGCTATTTGTTTTTTGTTGTTTATTGTTGAGATCCATGATATGAGATCCCGCCACAAGTCGGTGCTCGGTGCATACTTTTATGGCGATTTGCTATCATTCACTAATAATGTACTCAAAGCGGGCTTATGCGTAAAAACCATTATATATATATAATATATATATATATATATATATAATATATATATATATATATACCATAATATATATGTGTTTAACTTGGATTTTATAGAAGGCGACTATGACGTTGATATGTATGTTAGTACTTTAGACAGGAATTAAAAAAGTGCTAAACCGGGGATCGAATCCGGGACCTTAGATGTCCGGACTATGCACTTACCAACTGAGCTATGTAGCCACCGATTTAAAACTGTCTAATTTTTGGTCTGTTTTGTACATTGTTAATAACGTGTGTCGGGCAGATTAGACTGCCTTTTAGAATACATATACGAAATTAACTGGAAAAGTACAAACTATATCTTTTAACCCGAGTTGGCTGGATATATGATGTTTAACTTTGGTTTTATAGTGGGCGACTTCCACGTTGATATGTTATAGTGCTTTTAGACAGAAATTAAAAAGTGACTACACCGGTGATCGAACCCGGGACCTTAGCTTAGCAGTCCTGGCTATTATGTTTCCAACTGATACACGTTACACACGTTATTAACAAAATACAAAACAGACCAAAACATTAGACAGTTTTAAATTGGTGGCTGCATTTGGTAAGAGCATAGCCAGGACTGCTAAGGTCCTGGGGTTTGATCCCAGGTGTAGTCACTTTTTTTATTTCTGTCTATAAAGTACTAACATATTATCAACGTCTTAGTCGCCTACTATAAAACTTAAGTAAGCATATATATAATATACATATCAACATCCGTGACTTTAAATATTTGGTCTCTAGCAAAATGCACTCCCAGCAGCGCAATTGACTAGCAAATCGTACATAATGCTTATAGGGACCAAGCTGATAGACGATGTAGTATATTTATTATCAGGTTTCATTTCTAGATTCAACATGCTCTATTGGTCACATTTTCAACCAATGAGACGAGTTCGGACCCTCTCTTATGAGATAACCGTGCGTTGTTACACCACACCGCCCTATCTAGCGGCATACAGTTAAATTAGTATTTGAAAATAATTAAAAATAATTAAAAATGATTTAATTTATTTCTTTTCCCGCCATTTCGAGACATTGGGATTTGTAGCAAGAAGGACGGCTATATTATTAAATATTTAAAAAATTAATTAATATTTTGAATTTATTTTTAATATAATATTTTCGAGCATACGGGTTTTATAGACAAGAGGATTTATAGACGATGGGATTTCGAGCCTGTGAAACCATCCCAGTAAAAATTTGTCTAATGCTGTACTGTTGTATAATATCCAATATTATATAGTAAATAAATATTTAATATTATTTACAAAATGGATGTTAGATAATGTTTAGATGGTTTTGTTTGAACAGCCCTTAAATTGATTCCTGACTGAACCTGACATTCTGTTGCAGCAAACATCACCTACCATATCGACTACGACTTCCATGGAGACACGCCTGCAGTGCGATTCTGTAAAATAGTCGCTATGATAGCGATAGCGATCACGGTTGATATGAAATATCAATCGTTATAAATTATCGTTATCGACCTGATTCTGTAAGGAAGTCGCTACGGCCGCCATAGGGGGCAGTGGATAGCATAGCGACACCTTTTTTATTCTCGTTATCATAGCGATCGCTACCGTAACGATCGTTATATCATTTTTACAGAATCAGTCGACACGCAAAATTGTCGCTAAAGTGCCGGATAACGATCGTTATCTTCCATAACGATCTTACAGAATCAGACCGCTGGTGTGAATTTGTTGCGCGGACCTTTCTTTATGGAGGTCAAAGGCTATGATGGAGAAGAGTTAGTTATATGCAACAAGTATTATACATTGATAAAGAAGGATATGTTGAATTAAATCAAATTCTCTGATAGTTCCGGGTTCTTTAGACTGTTGGGTGAGCTGGACAAATCAGATTCTGATGCAGAATGCACTGGTGTATTCTGGATCGCCTTGCAGCTCTATCGATTGTCACATGTGGTTGTGGTTGGCACCTTTGTTTGTGGTTGAATCTAGACTTAAAGTTTTCATTTTTATTCTTGGATTTTATTATACTTGCAATTCCAACAACTTACATAATTATAAAACACTAATTTACTGACGCTTTCCCAAACACCCAAAATGGTAAATTTTCAAACAGTATAATATCTTGTATATAATAATATGTATTCTATGCACTTGTTGTTTTCTGTTTTGTATTGCGAAATAAAATATTCACTTCAATTATTACTTGGTAAAGTGTCATGTTTTTTAATATTGACCATGTAACATATCACTTCCACATAATGTTCTAAGACAATGATCTTATCACATTAAAAACATGAATTATGAACCTTGTTGTGTGTCAAACTAGAATGGTACAATATGCCTCTTCTATACATACACATATTATAAGCCGACCGTCAAGAAGCAACCATAAAGTATTGATTGTAATTATTTCCAAAGCTTGTGTGAGAGACAATTTATTAACCAGGAAAACGTCAAATTCTCTGTTTGACAAGTCAGCGAGTTATGTGTTGGGTACCCGGTAAGTGTAACATTCCTTTCCTCCCCCTAACTAAGCTGGACCTTACTCTACCCCGGGCTCAGACGGGGAAAGTGACACCAAAGGACTGACCTGATTCTAAGTTCTATGAATATGTTTGTACAAATGATAAGTAAAGTTGACACAATTCTAAGCTCCAGTCTTTACATGGTTTGTGCGACACGAGTAGAGTTCAACTAAGCTGGGCACATAGTTTGCACATAGTCTGAACCTTTGCACTTGTAAGATGAACTTATTTGGTCAGTTCTCACCTCCTTTAGTTGTACAAAGCAACACAAGCGATTTGATAACCACTTCGGACCAGTATTGCTACCTTCAAAGTTTTGCCAAATCACTACTCAACGGTTAACTAGAAGATGTATTTGCCCACAAAAGAGGTCTACATCAAAGAAATAATCAAGTAGACAACTAGAAATTAAATTACAAACAACCTTATAAATCTAAGTGACAGGCATAGGTCACACATTTTGACTTAGGTCTTAAATAATATGTGAAAGGCAATTTTGAATTTAGCCCAGCATTCGAAACGACCAAGGCTGGACCAAAAAACGCGAACATTAGTGATTGGATGAGCGTAGCGAGTGAAGCGAAGATTCCATTTCACTACACTGGAGAAAAAAATCCGGAATATTTTTGTTTTTTTTTCTTCTTTCTGTATTTTTGTGTGTTTGTTAACACGATTCCGGCTAAACCGATACTCCGATTGCAATGAAAT
Source organism: Sweltsa coloradensis (assembly GCA_024449915.1). Lineage (NCBI taxonomy): Eukaryota > Metazoa > Arthropoda > Insecta > Plecoptera > Chloroperlidae > Sweltsa > Sweltsa coloradensis. Next base: position 121,654 of record JAMZAV010002547.1, read on the forward strand.
TTTATGGAGACCTTCGAAATCTCTGAACTTAGAACTGCCACGTTTTTGAGCGCAATCGGGAAATTTGTTTCTCATAAAAAACGCAATTTTACGATTTTTTTCGATTTTAAAAAAATTTCTTCGACTTATAACTTCTTATATTGCTTTATCCGATTGTAATGATTTTTTCACAGAACCTTAATTTTATGAATTAAGATATTCGTGTGAAATTTGAGCGTAATCGAAAAATTATTTCTCATGAAAATCAAAATTTTACGTTTTTTTTCATTTTTAAAACAATTCTTTGACTTATAAACCTACATGCTTTATCCTATTGTAATGATTTTTTCACAGAACCTTAATATTATGAATAATATATTCGTGTAAATTGAGCGCAATCGAATAATTATTTCTTATGCAAATTGCAATTTTACGATTTTTTTCTTTAAAAAAAATTACGATTAATTAAAACAATTAAGTTAATTTTTTATTTTATTTAATTTAATTATAAAAATTAATTTCATTTTTATTATATTAATTTAATTAAAAAAATCTTCGACTAAGTAATGATTTTTTCACAGAACAACAAAAAATCCGCGTAACACATGGCATCTCAATGCACCATATACGCTCATTCAACAACGCGGCGGGACTTAAGCGTTTTCCTAGTATGTTTCAACGCTTGCGACGTGTTTTTGTAAAATTTAGTAACTTTCATAGCTTTGATTATTGACGAAATCTATTAAGGTCAACTATAAACCGGTAACTGGGCAACATTCCCAAATCACAATGTTTGCATTGTAAACAATCCACTGATACAAATGAATAAAGATCCTCGTCGCTGATATGTGATTTCTTTAACATATGTTTCAGCGGTTTTAACATTCATAGTTTAATACTTGCCTAAAGCTGTAACTTTGTCAATTTCCATACTCACCATGTTTACTCATGGGGAGTGCGGAGTTGCTTTTGTCCTTCAGTTGCGCACGAAGCGGAGAATACCCAGCATGCACCTGGATGCGTGACGTCGTTGCTAGTAACCTATAGGACCTAGCTCGAAAATAAAAAGGTTAACTTTTAAACCGGGGTTATGATGATCACGTCTTTGTCTTTTACTCGGTAATTTAATAATTAAAAGTCAAACCCTATGAAGTAGTTTACACTCTTAAGATTTACGGTTGAATGACCTCATTGATTTATGGGTGGTTTTCCGTGAAATAATTATAATTTTTTGTTTTATGTTTCTGTGTAAAAACTCACATTTTGGATTTTATTTTACAACTCGATCTGCCAAGACTATTTCTATGCACCCAAGTAATGACGTCAATTAAAAGGTTCTTCAGTAACGTTCCTGCATAATTCAATAATGATATAAGTAATCTGCAATTATCTCAATCTAGCGCTAGCCCCAACAACAACTCTAAAACCAGGAAGTGGAGATGAATAGAAATACGAACAACTTTGGAAATGCGATGAAAACACTTGTTGACTGTAGTCTGCTAGAGTAGCCACCTGACATTGCAAGGATGTCCGCCTCTTTGTATCATAGCTTGGATGCGACCTGCTCCATAGAAGAGGTGTGATTATACAGATATTATATCTTCCTAGCTGAGAATACACGGAATGTTATTCAACATTGTCATACTCGTGTTGTTATACATCGCTGAATATAAGTAATTATTCTTCAATACCTGGTTGGGAAGGAAAATTGACTACATTCCAAGCTGCAGTACTCGTAGAAGAGATAGTGTTTTTGTTATATGTATATAATAGTTGTGTTAAAGCAGTGAAGTTACAGGTATCAACTGAAAGCAACAGTTTTAACTAGAAGACTAAGACATGGCCACATTGGGAATACGTCTGTGTATTGTTGGGCTCGTTCTCTGCTGTGTCCTTGTCTTATCTAAGGGGGTGAGTTTGAACACATGAATGTTGTATTGATACACTAAGGCTATTCGAGACGATGAGTGGTGATAGAAGAAGATAAAGTATGAATAGAAGGGTGGAGAGGAAACCCGGTACCGGCACATAGCCTACTCCTTTCGAAAAGTACCATGTTGGCCAACGGCTGGATGTCCCATCTGAAAGGATGGTGAAACCTTGACAGTCATATTGGTTCCTCCACTAACCCGGACTGCCGAGCAGACGTCGAGGAGTAGGAAACTGTTACTCTAGCTCTCGAACGCTCCGTCTGCTCTAACCAGCGGTATACGTGTGTCTTTATATTTTATAGTTTAGATACCATTAATTTAACCAGAACTAGACAAGTGAGCCTATATTGCTTTCAAATTTGTAGTTCATGAATCTGAGAGCAAAATTGTCCTAACTTGTCTCGCTCTGGTTAAATCAATGGACTCCACACAACATAAACTTTATAGGTTCTTGAGATAATGGGGGGCTGTTAGACGACCACAAACTATTGTCGGCAACGGGAACTCATGTTTTGAAAACCCAAAACTGTCAATAATGTGTGGTTAAGTTGGAAGTGGAACAAATTAAAACATTTCAGAAGATAATGTAATATGAAATCGCATCTCCGAGTTAAAAGTGGTCCAAAAGACCAATTTCACATAGATTGTTTGCTGTCTGCAGGTTTTTGTTCTTGGCTTTGGGTGGCTAGCAGACCCCATAGATAGTTGCCACTTTCAGGTCAGATTTTTGTGTTAATTATTGAGAAGATGATGAAACTTACTTTGCACCTTATAGTATTCACATTGATTGTATTTTCTCCAAGTCAGGACATACAAATTATAAATGTATGACTTACAAAACTTATAACTTCAATGGTTAAGTTAAACAAATAACATGCAAGTTACAATTAATTAATAATTATCAATAATGGTTAAAAAATATTCCTTGCATAGCATGACAACTTAAAGCTCCAAACCGTGTAATTGTGAATTATAACCAAATTGCTCTGACTTTATGATAGTGGATTAAAGTAATTGTCCTTTTTCGTCATCTATCACAATTCACAACTCATAGTCTGAAATTTCCTATGTGCATTCAGAGTATAGCCTTATGGTTCCCTGGATCCTCTAGATACTTATGTATGCTGAGCTACTGTGCAGCTGTAAGCGTATCTAGTGGAAGCCTGATGATCTCCTCTCTCTCTCTCTCTCTCTCTCTCTCTCTCTCTCTCTCTCTCTCTCTCTCTCTCTCTCTTATTGTTTAAATGAATTGTAGTCTAGTTGTATTTAAAGTGTAATCAAATAATGAAAAATTTCTGTATCATCATATGAATTAATTATAATTTCCGTATATTATATGTTGTTCTATCAATTAATTTAATCAAACAATTTGCAATCGTAATGTATTAAAAAGAGACAATTAGGTAATTCCTATTTAATTTAAAATGTATTTTTATCATATTAGTTTTATTATTATATTTTATTATGATTTTATTAGTATTATTATCATGCTGAATATCTTCTTGTAAAATTTTTCACTTTTCACCAGAGAGTGCATCAAAGTGCATCTAAAAATTGGTTTAGTTTAAATAATTTATAATTTTATGAAGTAGTTTCATGGTTCAAAAGATTTTTAGTGTAATATTTGATAAATATTCTATTATTTATGTATTTTTGTGAAACATATTGTATTTTGAAGGATGTATTACTATTATGAAACTGGTTAGATGTAAGAAAAGGCCTCATGGCCTTAATCTTGCCAGCATAAATAAAACCTCAATCAATCAATCAATCAATCTCTCTCTCTCTGCTAGGACAAGTGGCGGGGGATCTTCAAAGCGCATCGTCGCTGTAATGGGCCTACCCTTCCACTGGAGTTGCTGAATACAAAGATCACCTACAGCCATAGAGGGGAATTCTTCCATGTAAATGGCATTGCAGTGATCTCCAAACGTTTCAATTTCACTCAGGTATTGTTCCAAAGTATAGGCTTTTTTGTCTTCAGTACAAAGATCCAGTGACTTGACCAAACACAATTTTTATTGCCCCTTAGGTTCAACATCAACGCAACGAAGCATAAAAATAAAAGCTCAGTGAAACTATCTTCAAAATCTTGTATCCAATCTGTTGCTTTTTGGTTAAGAAGGGTCGCTGAGGCTGGCGCGGAGAAAAATTTAGGCGCTCAGGGTGCGTTCCAATGTGATTTTGACCTGCTAGCCACTAACGACCAGGGTCCACTAGATACTTATGCTAAGCTGCTGTAAGCTGGGTCTTCTCACCTGATGTAAACAAACCGCCATCTTATATCCCTGCGTGTGTTTTAAAAATAATCTGGAGCGCTCCGAACACGCTCTGTAATATTATCCGTAGCAGAATGTGATATGTTTTTGTTTTGTTTTGACAGATCATGGACAGCAAAGATTGGGCATTGTGGATTATTATCAATATTATCATTGATATAAGCCTACCTTTGTGTCTAAAATGTAGTTACAACTCCACGATAAAAGATTGTATGTGCATAAGCCTAGGCTAGGCCCTCGTCTTTGTGTGGTTTTTTCATAGACAATGCCTAGACCTTGTAGAAGTCGTCGTAGGCCTAGAGCTTAGGTCTCGCGTTCTTAGGCCTAGGGCTTGGCCCTAGAAATATCAGATTCAAGTTCAAGTTTGCCTCATGAGGTTTTGGTTTATAGGCCTACATGGTGCAAGTAGGCCTATGGCTTGGACTCATCTTTATCTTACCAACCACATCATCAATGTTAATAGGCATTATGCCTACCGGTATCTGGACAGTTTGCCTCGGGTCCTAATATCCATTATGCAAATGAAAATTGACATATGAAGTTGAAAGATATGAAAATTATTTACATCATAATGTTACCTGCCAACATAAGAATCAAAGATTATACAGGTGGTAGCCTATTTATGTATTTATTGCATTCAAATGTACAACCGACTTTTGATATTGACGTCCAGCTGCAGTCTGCTATTTGTTTACAAAATCTCTGTAAGGTCCATTGGATAATGTGTTCGCGCACTCAGTAGACACATTATCAAGCAGGCCTTGACTTAGGGAACTAAGATGGCGCTTATACATTGTGGAAGTACAAGCGAAGACCCACCTTACAGCAGCTGTTAGGTATCTAGTGGACCCTGCTAACGACTAGCCACTAGCCTGCTTACTGCTACCTACTTACACCTTTAGCATACACTTTTGAAGCCTACCTACTCTGGCTATCCCCACGGCTTCCTAAATAGATAGAAAAGCCCATCCAGGTGGTGTAGATTCAACAACAACAGCAACAACAACCCTAACCTCACTTTTCACACGAAACCATAGAAAAGAATGCGTGACCGGATATTCGTATATGTATTTGCTGTTATAATCAAATTTATTATAGTATTATCAGCAATTCATTACACTTTTAACTCCATAAGTAGCTTTAGTTGTAAGTTTGTGGCTGCGAAATTACTGGCCGCCATTTTGCTAGAGCAGTGGGTCGTATTACTTTCGCCTGCTGCGCTGTCTGCAGCCTGTGGACACTTCGCCTGTCACTAGGCTAGTATATGCATATGATAGTCGTGTTAAAGCTGTAAAGTACTGATCAAGTGAAGGCAACAGTTTTAACTAGAAGACTAAGACATACATAAATACCTGGTTTGGGGAAAAGGGAATTGATCTTCCGTTCCAAATGACAAAGTAACCTCCTAAAGAAGAGGAAAGGAAAGAACGGTTTTTTTGGGGTACAATGCATATGTGTAGTTGTAGTGGAACAAGTTAATTTTCAGATGAAAGTAATAGAATCCAGCCGAGATAAAGTGGCCAAATGGCAAGAAGTCATATATTGTGGGCCGTTTCTGCTGGTTTTCGTACTTATCTAGGGGGTGAAGTTTAAATACATGATGTTGTTTGAATAGACTAAATGGAACTTTACTTTGCGCTTCTATTGTAAAGTAAACATTAGGTTTGGTGTAATCTGTGCTAAAGACAACACAGACTTTTGTACAAAAAACTAATTACTTTTCAATGATGTTAAAATTATCTTGCAATGTTTTACAAAGATTCAAGAATAGTGTTAGTTATGGAAAAAGTTTAATATTTCATAAATATAAGTAAGAACATTGGAAGATAAAATGTCAAACGGCCAATAAAAAATTTGCAAATGAACGTAGTTGGTTTGGTGAAGATAGTGATACATGTTTGGATTGAAACGATGTATTCTTTGGCGTCTTTTTAAGACATGTTAGGTATTTCAGACAAACAAGGTTGGGCATTAAGGCGATAACAAAAATCTTCAATAATTTCAAAGCTATTTTGTAAATTAACTCTAGATACATCCTTGGAAGTTATTGATTTCTTGAATCAGTCAGTGCACATTTGGACTATAGTACGCACATACAAGTAAATTGATTGTGTTGTAAAGAATATCATATTTGCAGTGCATGTGCATTGCTTGGCGCTCTGTTGCACTTACGCAATTCTCACTAATTGAGTGACGAAAGAACTGCAGTGCCAGATGAAGTGCAGAGCAGTGTAAACTGATGCACTCTGGCTGCAGTTGAAGTATGTCATTGGCATGACAATGAACTGCAGTGCAGTGCAGTGCACAACTGTGCAGCTCTGTGCTGCACTTGACGCAAGTAGCTCCTGATTGGCTGACGAAAGAACTGCAGTGCAATGCGGAGACGTAGTTTACGTGCCTGTGAGAGCACATCGCGGTATGAATAGCACAATCATTGCTCACGGAATAAGGTCTTAGTGCCAATTAGTTCGAGAGAGAAGTCTCAAATAAACTCAGGGTTGTAGAGGAAAGGTTGTCTACGATCCTATGCAATTACAATTTCTGTAGATTTGACAGCATTGTATGCGTATCATTATTTAAAAAAAACATTTAGACCAAATTTAAGGATGATTGGTGTTGTCTGTAATAAGTAAATGGTTAAAAAAACATTTCAAGGGCATTGAAGCATAATCTTTAATCATGTGTCAGTCAGATTTTATTTCTTAAGTGTGTTTTCAGCTAAGTAACATGTTCAAGATGGGGCGAACATGCTGCGGTCAGTGCTTTCTTTATTATGAGTATAGCCTGATGTTATCCTCTCTCTCTGCTCTCTTTTGCTGTTCTCTCTCTCTCTCTCTCTCTCTCTCTCTCTCTCTCTCTCTCTCTCTCTCTCTCTCTAGGACAAGTGGCGGGGGATCTTCAAAGCGCATCGTCGCTGTAATGGGCCTACCCTGCCAATGGAGCTACTGGATACTAAGATCACCTACAGTAATAGAGGGGAATTCTTCCATGTTAATGGCATTGCAGTATTCTCCAAACGTCTCAATTTCACTAAGGTACTGTTCCAAAAGTATAGGCTTATTATTTTGTCTTAGGTACAAAGATCCATTGACTGGACCAAACACACGATATTTATAGCCCTTAAGGTTCAACATCAGCGCAACGAAGCATTTAAAATACAATCTTGGCGATATTGTCTTCAAAAACTTATATATAAACTGTTGCTTTACGGTTAAGAGAAGTCGCTGAAGCTGGCGCAGAGACGAGTTTAGGCACTCAGCTTTCTGTTTTTTCGGGTTAATGGTTTGTAACACCGTGATCGAAATTTACACTAACGTTAATAAAGTATTAATCTATGATATTCTGTACGCGTATTCTTAAATTATTTCACTAATTTTGATTAAAAATAGTGAAATCACCGTAATTTTCTCCATTATGGTCAACTTCGGGAATTTATTTCAAGAGTACACATTTTTTAATGCACATTTGCATACATACTGATATTAACGTTTAAATGGATGTGAACGCGCAGGTTTATTTGGTTTTATCGTAAGATCAACGGTTTGGTGGAAATTTCCAGAATTGAAATCTATGTTGTGAATTTCCCATTATTTTTCATTTTGGACATATGTTTCGCAATGGATCTTCAATGCTTATTTTTTGCAACCAAATGCGGATTTCAATATTAAATGACTGTATTAACTCTTTATAGGGCAAAATATTTGGACCCACAATTTTTCTTTCTACCTCAACAATTTGAAATTTGTGATTTTTTTTAAAATTTGAATTTTGGGGGATTTTTCCCTTGATCTTTTAGGGGAAAAATGCTGATTTTGAATTCAAAATTGGTAGCAAAGTTAAAAAAAATATCCATTATTTTTAAAATATTTAAAAAAATGATTTCTTTTCAATTTCTTTGCATGTTTAAATTGAATCTATTTAAGGCTATTTGACCACGTTTTTCTATTTTCTAAAATATGCTACCAAGTCAAAATATAGTGAATGGCTTTGAAACCTGGCTATTTTAGAAAATCAAAACTATTTTCTTCAAATTTTTCTCATCTGGTACACGGCCAATATCGCCACGTCAAAATAATTTCAAACTTCAATTCGCCAGGGAACACCATTCGATGTATGGTATTGTGCTTTTAAGACATTAATTTTCAACTGGTTTTCTATAGGCTGACTGAGAGAAAAAATATTTTTTTTAACAATTGTCTTTCCTGCGAATTTTTCATTTGGCGATATTTTGTACCGATTTGTACCGCCAAACAAAAAATTCGCAGGAACGCCAATTGTTTTAAAAAATCTTTTTTCTCTCAGTCAGCCTATAGAAAACCAGTTGAAAATGAATGTCACAAAAGCACAACACCCTACGTTGAATGGTGTGCCCTGGCGAATTGAAGTTTGAAATTATTTTGAGGTGGAGATATTGGCCGTGTACCGGATAAGAAAAAGTTGAAAAAAATAGTTTTGATTTTCTTAAATAGCTAGGTTTCAAAGCCATTCAGTATATTTTGACTTGGTAGCATATTTTGGAAAATAGAAAAAACGCGGTCGAATAGCCTTAAGGCAAATAAAATATCCGGGACATCCCGGAAATTTGTGTAATTTTGTTTTTTGTACACAATTCGATTTTTGATGTCACAAAAATCGTTCTAATCATTAGAATTTAGTAAGGAAAAATGTTACCAATTCAGAACGAAACAAAGCAGCTTTTTGACCCGGTGTATAAAGTATAAAAAACTGGCAGACGTAATTGTGTAGATTTTGAAAGGTGGTGGTAAATACAAGAACCACTGCCCTATAAAGGATGACACTTGTTCAAAATCTGGTAAAGATTCTTCCAACCGTTCAGCAGAAATCATGAGCGCGCGCATTTGATTTGGGCCAAGCTCAGCGAAAACTATCTAACAAAATTAAGTTCTCATGGAACAATTCAGAAATTTAAGTTTTCATGGAACAATATGAAATTGTAATTTTTTTTCTGATAATTTTAATTCTTTTTTTTTGGGTCAATATTTTGAAAATGTTGGCAAATTTTGGTTTCGACTTAGCTCATAAATTTTAATAAAACATTTTCTTTCTATGCTTGTCTGGTTTGATGTTATTTTCAGATTTTTTTTCAAACGTGTAACAGTTTTGTTTTAAAAAAAATTTAACATGTTAGCCTTTTTGAAATGACTGAGATTTTCAAAATTTCTCTCAAAGTTCTTCAATGGGTAAACAGCAAAATAACAAAACAAGCTGGCTAATAACGATTGATACATATGACTTTGTTAAACATCGATATTATTTACTACAATTCAGAAATTAAAAAAGTCCGCCCTAACCGGGATTCGAACGACGGGTCTCCTGCATTCCAGGCGAACGTCTTAACCACTAGACCATCAGGACGGGTACATTTTAATCTCTGAATTGTAGTTGCATTATAAACATATGAATGGTATTTATTTATTACCTACAAAGTGTAAAATATAATCCTCTCTTCAGTTCAAGGTGGACGTGTTCCGAGATGCCGGCGCCCGGCCCCAGATGGTTATGTCAGTAAGTACTCCGACTTCTGCAAGACCATCATGGAGGGAAACGTCTTTATCAACCCAATCTTCGCGCCAGGAGGTCTGCCAAGACAGTGCGAGTTCGACATTGTAAGTAAAGTTATGATACGACATGCTTGCAGTCAACAAGTTAGAAACCACTTTTGCTTTGGCGCAACATGTCAAGAAAACAGTCATTTGATAGACTTTGAAGGAATGAGGTCTCTTGCCATGATCAGCCACCTGACTAGCCGTATCGTCAGAGAGGCAGTAGAAATTGAAAAACGCCCTCATAACTTGAACAAGTGAGATGATGGCAAACGTCTGGCCCAGTCTTGGAAGCCTGTTTTGGCAAATAGATTGGTGCCTGAGAACCGTAAAACAAGTAATCCAGACTCTGCGCTGGATACACATGGTCCAAGAGTCGTGCCAACAGTTGAAGACCAGAGTCTTCCAACGAGAATGTTGACAAGAAGTCAAAATTTTATCCCAACAAGTTCCAGAGATTCTACAACATCAGTTGAAGAACAGAATCAGCCTGTGAGAAGGGTGACTAGAAGTCAAGCAAAGAGCTTTGCACAGTTATGTAGTCAAAGGTTTTCACTGCACTTGATTTGTTTTTGTACTTGCTATTTGGTTTGCCTTTGTAAGGCGGTTTTGTTTGTTTATTTTTATTGTTATGCTCATGTTTTGTTTTTATTGTTTTATAACATGTCTTCTTGAAAATGAAAGCCTTGTCTTTTGAAAAGTTAAAGTTTTAGTTTAATATGTGTTTAAAACATTTATATTGCGTGATTATTTCCGTAAAGCGTAAAATAACATAAACCATGAATCACGAAAGCCTACAACAAAACATATCATATATGTCAGTAATGATGTAAATGTACAAAATGGAAGTAAGATAATGTTGGCATGGTTTTGTTGAACAGAATAGCCCATGTTCATTTCTGACTAAACCTGACATTCTGTTGCAGCAAAACGTCACCTTCCATTTCGACTACGACCTCCATGGAGACACGCCTGGGGTGAATTTGTTGCACGGGCCTTTCATTTATGAGACAAAAGGTTATGGAGGAGAAGAGTTAGTCATATGCAACAGGTATTATGTATTAATGAAGAAGGATATGTTGAATTAAAACAGATTCTCTGACGGTATCTGGTGCTTTAGACTGTTGGGTGAGCTGGACAAACCAGATTCTGATGCAGAATGCACTGGTGTATTCTGGAACGCCTTGCAGCTCTATCGATTGTCACATGTGGTTGTGGTTTGCACCTTTGTTTGTGGTTGAATCTAGACGTTGAGTTTTCATTTTTATTCATGGATTTTATTATACTTGTAATTCTTACAACTAACATATAAAACACTCATTTACTGACGCTTTCCCAAACACCAAAAAGGGTAATTTTTTAAACTGACTATCTTGTATAAAATAATATAATATGCATGCTATGTACTTGTATTCTGTTTTGCTTAGAATAATAAAGTATTAACTTCTACCACTACTTGGTAAAGTGTAAAATTTTGTAATATTGACCATGCAACATGCCACTTTTACATAATGTTTTAAGACAATGATATCGTGGGCTGATCGCAAAAACTCACTAACTCCAAAATTGACGATTATAAAATTAATAGAGTATTTACATTTTCTTCGGAAAAAATCGCTCTTTCTGCTGCAACAACTCTCTAACTTTGAAGGGAATATTATTACGAGTAACAAGAGGTCGTGACTTTCACTAACTCCATTTCAGTTGTTATATTAGGGCAGCGAAAAGTGTATAAGTGGGAGTTAGTGAGTTTTCGCCTGAGTTATAATATAGGTCTCCGCAGCCATGATGGCTATCCTCTCGAGAGCAAAAAGTCACTTACTCCATTAGGCATGTAAAGTTGTTGCTAAAAACCATAAGTAAATGTGAATTGGAATGTGTTCTGTAATTTATACATTAAATCTTGTGTTTTCATTTGCACAACGTGAATTTTGACTTTGCAAAAATTAAATTAAAAAATTAATAAAGTGTCATTACCTTAGTTAGAAGCTTTGCTTTAAATTAATTTTTAAAAATAAATTGTATTTAACTAGGAAAACGCTTAAGTCCCGCCGCGTTGTTGGATGAGCGTAATTGATGAATTGAGCTGCCATGTGTTTTGCGGATTTTCTGTTGTTCTGTGAAAGAATCACTTGATGAAATTTTTTTTAAATTAAATCAAATTAAATAAAAAATTACCTTTTTTAAAAAAAATTAATCGTAATTTTAAAAAAGGAAAAAATCGTAATATTGAAATTTTCATAAGATATGATTATTCGATTGCGCACAAATTTGACACGAATATATAAATTCTTAAAATTAAGGTTCTGTGAAAAAATCATTATAATCGGATGAAGCATGTAGGTGTTATAAGCAGAAAAAATTAAATAAATCGTAAAATTGCGATTTTCATGAGAAATAATTATTTGATTACGCTCAAATTTCACACGAATATATCAATTCATAAAATTAAGGTTCTGTGAAAAAATCATTACAATCGGATAAAGCATGTAGGAGTTATAAGTCGAAGAATTGTTTTATAAAAATTGCGCTCAAAAACGTGGCAGTTCTTAGTTCAGAGATTTCGAAGGCCTCCATAAAATTTCATTGCAATCGGAGTATCGGTTTAGCCGGAATCGTGATAACATACAGACAAAAATACAGAAAAAAAAAAAAAAAACATTCTGGATTTTTTTTCCAGTGTAGTGAAATGGAATCTTCGCTTCGCTCGCTACGCTCATCCAATTTTGGTATAACACAAGTATTTTAATTCATAAATAACATGTTTCTAAGTTAAAGCATGTTCAAATCACTGATTTTATACTGAACCTAAAATCTTCAAACTCATTTATCTCAGAACTTGAGTTAATGAGTTTTCGCGATCAGCCAACGATATTATCATAATAAAAGCATAAACTATGAACCATGGTGTGTGTCAAGCTAGAATGTGTACAATGTGTATCTATTATACATACACACATTATAAGCCGTGTGTCAAGAAGCAACCATAAAGTATTGCCTGTAATTATTTCCAAAGCTTGTGCAAAAGACAATTATTAACTAGGAAATGCCAAATTCGTTGTAAGACGAGTGAGCGAGCTATGTGGTGAGTACCCGAAAGGTATTTCCCTTCCTTCCCTACACTACCCCGAGCCCAAACGGGGAAAGTGACACCAAAGTATTGACCTGATTCTAAGTTCCATAATAAGTTTGTACAAACGAAAAGTAAAGTTGACGCAATTCTAAGCTCCAGTCATTACATTCTTTGTGCAACACGAGTAGAGTCCAGCTAAGCTGGGAACATAGTTTGAACCTTTGCCCTTGTTAAGATGAACTCACTTGTTAGCTCTCACCTCCTCCAAGTTGTTCAAAGCATCACAAGCGGTTTGATAACCACTTCGGACCAGCTACGCTACCTTCAAAGTTTTGCCAATTCACACCCAAAAATAGGAAGGCATGATGATGTGAAATTAATAAAAAAAAAAAACTATCAATTTTTTCTACCCTTTTCCTATAAGTCTCATCTCATTTCTTTACGAAATTCATTTTGCACACCTAGTTGAAATGGAAGGATTAAAAACAAATGTACGACCATCGGTCACTTAGAAGATATATTTGCCCACCAATGAAGTATTCACCAAAGAAATAATCAAGTAAACAATTGAAAATAAAATAAAAAATAAAACAACAAAAGACCTAAAAAGTTCAAATTTGTTTTTAAATAAAAGATCCAAACTAACAATATTTAACAAGAAATAATAGAACAACTCAATCTGTTATTTCTGTTTAAAAACTCACGTTTTGGATTTTATTTTACAACTCGATCCAACAGGGCTATTTCTATGCAACCAAGTAATGACAGCAATAGAAAGGTTCTTCGTTAACGTCTCTGCGTAATTAGATAATGGTAATAGTAATTATTCAGCTGCAATAATCTAAATCTCGCACCAGCCTCAACAACTCCTCTAAAACCAGGAAGTGGATATAAATAGAAATACGAGCAACCTTGGACAGTGGGATGAAAACACCTGTTGACTGCAGCTCTGCTAGAGTAGCCACCTGACATTGCAAGGATGTCCGCCTCTTTGTATCGTTGCTGCATGCGACCTGCTCCATAGAAGAGGTGTGATTATGTATCACTAGCAATACACCTTGGAATGATGAAACACTGTTGACTGCAGCTTGCTAGATAGCACTGACATTTCAAGCATTCGCTCTGTATCGTGTTAGATGCGACTGCTCATAGGAGGTGTAGTATTATACAGATATATATCTCTAGTGAGAAACACGGAATGTATCAAATTGTCAACTCGATGATACTCTCGCAGGAGTAAGTTATATCTCATATCTGTGAAAAGGATATTGACAATCCAAGAGAATCTGATAGAGACAGATGTATTGGATAGTTAGAAAGTTTACAAAGCTGTGAAGTTACTGGTATCAAGTGAAGGCAACAGTTTTAACTAGAAGACTAAGACATGGCCACATTGGGAAGACGTCTGTGTATTGTTGGGCTCGTTCTCTGCTGTGTTCTTGTCTTATCTAAGGGGGTGAGTTTGAACACATGAATGTTGTATTGATGCACTTAGGCTATTTGAGACTATGAGTGGTGTTAGATGAAGAGGACGTATGAATAGAAGGGCGAAGGAAAAACTCGGTACCAGCATGTAGCCTACTCCTTTCGAAAAATAACAAGAAGGCCAATGGCTTGACGTCCCATCTGAAAGGACGGTGTAAGGTTGACTGTCACAAAGGTTCATCCGCTAACCCAAACTACCGAGCAGAGAAAGCCATGCGACGTATTTTGTATCCATTTTAAGTAACTTTCCAAATAGCTTAGGTAATTGACGAAATCCTTCTTTCGGTAACTGGGCAACATTCCCAAATCACAATATGTGCAATGTCAACAATCCACTGATACCAAATGAATAACGATCATCGTCACTGACATCTGATATCTTTAAAATATGATTCAGCGGTTTCAACATTCATAGTTAAGTAATACTTGTCAAAAATGGTAACTTTGACAATACTCACAATGTTAACACACGGGGAGCCCAGAGGTGCTTGTTCTCCAGCAGCTAATACCCAGCATGCACCTAGATGCATGACGTCGTTGCTAGGGCCTATAGGACCTAGCTCGAAAATGATTTAGGTTTGACAACTATTAGTCCTTTCTTACGGTGAATACGTCTTTGTCAAATGTCAACTACTCTGTAATTTAATAACCGACCAAACTCTATGAATATTGGATTATACATTTGGTTTTTCAGTGAAATACCCACTTTTGTTTATGGGTGGCTGCCCGTGAAAATAGTTTGTATTAATTTTCACAGTGGATTTTATTTATAAAATTATCTGTATCCTGTTTGCAAACAACTCACATTTATTATCTTATTTTACAACTCGATCCGACAAGACTATTTCAATGCAACCGAGTAATGACATCAAAAGAAAGGTTCTTCATTAACGTTCCTGCATAATTAGATAATGATAAGTAATTATTCAGCTGGAATTATCTGAACGCTAGGCGCGTGCACTTTCACCGCGCTACCCTCAGCGAACAGGAAGGGAAGAAGAACAGATAGACTAGCAACCTTGGACAGTGGGATGAAAACACCTGTTGACTGCAGCTCTGCTAGAGTAGCCACCTGACATTGCAAGGATGTCCGCCTCTTTGTATCGTTGATTGGATGCGACCTGCTCCATAGAAGAGGTGTGATTATACTGATAGTATAACTTCCTAGCTGAGAATACACAGAATGTTATTCAACATTGTCATACTCGAGTTGATAAACCTCGCAGGATGTAAGTTATTATTCTTTAATACCTGGTTGGGAAGGGATATTGACTACATTCCAAGCAGTACTCGTAGAAGAGAAAGAGTTTATTTGGTATATGCGTATGATAGTTGTGTTAAAGCTTGAAAGTTACTGGTATCAAGTGAAGGCAACAGTTTAAACTAGAAGACTAAGACATGGCCACATTGGGAAGACGTCTGTGTATTGTTGGGCTCATTCTCTGCTGTGTTCTTGTCTTATCTAAGGGGGTGAGTTTGAACACATGAATGTTGTCTTTCATAGATTTGAAAGCAACTTTTAACTTGTCTCGTTCTGGCTAAATCAATAGTATCCTAAATAGACTCCAAACAACAAAACTATATAGGTATTTGATGGAGAGAGGTCTGGGCTATAAGACGACCACAGACTTTTGTTGGCAAAGGGAAAACCATAAAACTTGGCACGATTATGGGTATCATATCTCTGGAATGCATGTTTTGAAAACCCAAAGATGTCAATAATTTGTGGTTAGGTTGGTAGTGGAACAAAGTTTAATATTTCAGATGATAAAGTAATATGAAATCCCATCGCCGAGATAAAAGTGGTCGAAACGGCCAAGTAAACATATATTGCGGGCCGTGTGCAGGTAAACGCATTGATATTAAACCCCTATATAGGCTAGATTAGCAGTAGTTTCCTATACCTCCGCACAGGCGCGAGCGTAGCAAATTGAAGACTCAACCGGCCCATTTCAAGATGGCGATTTGGTGTTTTAATTTATGCTTTTTTAATGCAATAAAGTATTTTACTGGATTGTTTGATATGGTTTTAGCTTGTGCAGCATGGTATTAAACAAAAGAAACAATACGAAGTGATTGCATAAGGGAATTTAGTAATCATTTGGTGTTTAAAGGCTAGTATGCTTACCTGTCAACCTGGCGGCAATCTTGAGAACTATTTGGCCACAAATCGCTCCCATTTGATTAACATGTAAACTGTCATTTTAAGATGGCTTCTAATTGTACCGGAAGTGGACCACCGACTGCTGGTCTAGCCAATTATATAGGATGTCTATGGGTAAACGTAGTTGGCTGTGGGGGCTGATAGATAGTTGATACTTGTGTTGATTATTACGAAGACGATGGAACTTACTTTGCCCATTTTTGGAAGTACATTAATTGCATTTTTCTATTATCCAAGATATACAAAGTTAACATTTATGGTATAACTAATTACAACAAAGATTATACAAATAACATGCACGTGACAATTTATTCAAGAATATCAATAATGGTAAAAAGTTACTTATTTCTTGAATAAGTAAGCAACATTTGGAAATAGAAAATAACGCATCAATACAAAAGTAATTAAAGTACTGCAGTTTGATAAAAAAAGCCCATAGTTTGTTTGATTTTATTTCTTGGAGTCTCTTTTAACGCACTCATGCAATTCAGAAGATGAGTGGTGATTGATGACGACTAAGGACGATTACATTAATCCTCTACCATAAGTAAATGCAATTTAGTTGTAATGCACAGTTACTTACACGGTCTCGAGGTTATAGTTGTCATGTTTGTGCAGTGCGCACTGCTGCAACTCTGCACTGCACATTGACGCAAGTAGTCTCCTGATTGGCTGACGAAAGATCTGCTGTGCATGCGGAGAGGTAGTTTACGTGTCTGTGAGAGCATATCGCGGTCAGAATTGAGCACAATACATTGCTCACATTATAAGGTCTTAGTTCGATAGAGTATACTCAAATGAATTCTGGATTTTAGAGAAAATGAATCTAGGTTTACGCTCCTTTGCTCTTAAAATATGTTTTGTACATTTGACTGTGTTTTGA
Organism: Sweltsa coloradensis; assembly: GCA_024449915.1. Taxonomy (NCBI): domain Eukaryota; kingdom Metazoa; phylum Arthropoda; class Insecta; order Plecoptera; family Chloroperlidae; genus Sweltsa; species Sweltsa coloradensis. The sequence continues at coordinate 139,012 of JAMZAV010002547.1, forward strand.
TGCGGATTATTACAAAAATGCATTTGACAAAAAAAATTTAACGTTCGGTGTTGTTTTTAATACATAAATGGTTCTTAAATAAACGTCTCAAGGGCATTCAAGCATAATCTTGGATTAAAATAAGGTTTCGTACACAGTATAGCACATTATCTTAAATCATTCGTAAGTCACATGTTTTTCACGAAAGTGTGTTTCCAGCTCAAGTAAGTGCGAACATGCAGCGGTCAGTGCTATGCTATGTTATCCAGGGTCCTCTAGATACTTGTGCTGCGCTGCTGTACAGCTGTTAGTGTATCATTAGTGGAACCAGAGTCGATAATGAAGTTTCTTCGTTGGGGAGGTAACCTAACCCCCAAGTCAAAACGGAATCTAACGTCCTGCGCGCTGACGGCGGCTCCAATGTGAAACTAATAAAAGCACTGCACGCTAAATACGGTCAGTAGATTATCGATGTGCAGTGACGCAGAAATCAACAATGACAGACGAACGTCAATCTTCTACTTTATTTCAATAAATCAATCATTCAAATTGTACTATTATTATTGTATTGTATATGTTTGTGCCTAACGGACGTAAGTGTAGCCTAGGCCCAAGGCCACAATACAGTTTTCAGACGGTAGTGCGCCCTTGGCATTTAAATCGAAACCTTAAGCAATCCTGATTGTCGGCCTAGGTCCTAGACTTAGGTCTACTACATCAGAAATATCCCCATCAATAAAGAGAGTTTGCTTTATGCGAAAACATTCGCCAACATTCGATCGTATTTAATATTTTGACAGTTCACGGCATTTGTCGTCAACGACTGTTAACTTCTAGTAGAAAAGTGACGTAGTTTTATTGAAGTAGTTCCATCAATCGTCACACAGAGTCGCGCAGAAAGTTAGATTCCAGCGCCAAAAACCGACTTTTTATTTAACCCAGGCCGGTACAGGGAGTTGGAGGACCTCCCCAACGGGGAAACTTCTTTATCGACTCTGGTGGAACCTGATGTTATCTCTCTCTCTCTCTGTTAGGACAAGTGGCGGTCGATCTTCAAAGCGTATCGTCGCTGTAATGGGCCTACCCTTCCACTGGAGGTGCCGGATTTAAAGATCACCTACAGCCATAGAGGGGAATTCTTCCACATTGATGGCATTGCAGTATTCTCCAAACGTTTTAAGTTCACCAAGGTATTGTTCCAAAAGTTCAGTCTTATTTGTCATGGCTACGAAACTCAATTGACTTGATCAAACAAACATTATTTATAGCACCTTAGCTTCAATATCAGCGCAACGAAGTATAAAATACTCGCTTAGCGATACTTACATCAAAAACTTGTATAAAATCTGTTGAGGGGTAGCTGAGGCTGGCGCGAAAAAAAGTTTAGGCACTTAGCTTTCTGTAGTTTTTATTTTTTTTCGGGTAAACGGTTTATAACACCGTTAACGCTAATTCGACCGCGTTTTTTCTATTTTCCAAAATATGCTACCAGTCAAACATAATTAATGGCTTTGAAACTTGCTATTTTAGAAAATTCAAAAAATATTTTTTTCAAATTTTTCTGATGTGGTACACGTCCATATAGCCACCTCAAAATAATTTCAACTTCAATTCGCCAAGGCACACCATTCAACGTAGGGCCATGTGTTTTTGTGACATTAATCTTCAACTGTTTTTCTATGGACTGACAGAGAGAAAAAGATTTTTTTTGACAATTGTCTTTCTGCGAATTTTTTTGTTTGGCGGTACAAATCGGTAAAAATACCGCCAAACGGAAAAATTCGCAGAAAGACAACTGTCAAAAAATCTTTTTTTCTTTCAGTCAGTCCATAGAAATACAGTTAAAAATTAATGTCACAAAAACACAACACCTTATGTTGAATGGTGTGCCTTGGCGAATTGAAGTTGTAAATTATTTTGAGGTGGCTATATTGGCCGTGTACCGGATCAGAAAAATTTGAAAAAAATATTTTGAAAATCTTAAATAGCCAGGTTTCAAAGCCATTACTTTATTTTGACTTGGTAGCGTATTTTGGAAAATAGAAAAACGCGGTCGAAATGCCTTAACAAAGTTCACACCAACGTTATTAAAGAATAAATCTATCATTTATCCAGTGGGTGTATTATTAAATTATTTCATTGATTTTGAATTTAAAAAATGTTGAACTCAAATCGCCTTAATTTACTCCAGTTTGCTCAAATTCGGGAATTTATTCTAAGTGTACAGATTTTTTAATGCAAATTAAACAAACTTGATAATAACGAACTCGCAGGTTAATTTGGTTTATCGCCAGATCAACGGGTTGTGGGAATTTCCAGAATTGAAATCCATGTTTTAAATATCCCATTATTTTCACGTTTTGGATTTATGTATCGCAATGGACCTTCAAATTCTTATTTTTTGCAACCAAATGCAGATATCAATATGAAAGAACTCCATCAGTAACATTAGCTCCAAATTTGGTGAAGATATTTCCAAACGTTCAGCAGAAATTATCAACACCTGAGCGCGCGCATTTGAGTTGGGCCAAGCTCAGCATGACAAAACTAGATGGCTAAAAAAGATTGATACAGACGACTGCATTGAACATCTTTCCTTATCCTAGGTAATTTGGACAATAAAAGAATTCAAACAACGCTGTGCAATAGTGAACTCTGGCAGTATGGTAACTACGTGTTATTGAATGGGGGTCTGGCCCCCCTGTCCGTCCCCAGCTGAGGCACAGTCTAGTAAGCAGAGAGTTACAGCAACCTGCGCCTAGGGTGGCGTGTGGCTTGTTGGTCTTGTGGTCAGAGGCGCAGCCTCCACTGCAGAAGTTTTATGTTTCGATTCCCGCTCTAGGCTGAAGTAATTCAACATCTGATTAGGATATAAGTCCATCAGTTCTTAGCTAAGGAATAAGTAAACGGTGACTTTGGAACCGTCCTAGCAACTTGACACAAAATTAATTCTTAATTTGTTCCGAATCAGCTTTCTTGATTAGGTCGCGGTCCGCGTTGAGAATATGTCCAGCTTGATTGGTCGGTGTTTCCTACATAGTTATGCCATTCTCTAGATGACCATTGTTTACTTGTCGATGGAATCGTGCCTACAGGTTAGCTTGGTCTGCTTTAAATTGAATGTTCTCCACTGAAAATCAGTTATGTGGCTGAGTAGGAATCTATAGACGAATTTATTTTAATAACAGTTTATTTATTTATTACTTACAAAGTGTCAAATATTATCTACTCTTCAGATCAAGATGGACCTCTTCAGAGATGCCGGCGCCCGCCCCCAGATGGTCATGTCGCTAACGTACCCCGACGCCTGCAAGACTATCATGGAGGGTAACGTCTATATCGACCCAATGTTCGCTCCTGGAGCGATACCAAGACAGTGCGAGTTTGACATTGTAAGTTACGTTTACACGTGACCCTTTAGGGTCTACTTTCGAAGGTAAAATTGTATAATAAAATTTTACGTTTATGTTTTAATACAGGTTAGGTTACACTGCTATTAAGTTGCAGTCTGTCTCTGTTTCTCATCGGAACAATTTGTCCGTGCGTTGTAATGTGAATCTCCTGTGCTTAAAGGGTATTTTAACCGCTAAACTCAAAAATATATTTCGTTCAGGCGACTAGTAATGATTTAGCAATTAACAGAAAAATTATTGGGTCCACCATGACCTCGAAAAAAAAATTGTCAAACATTAAATTTTTCGAGCTAGGTCCCATCGGCAAAAATCTCCCATAAGAAATAACATGGGGACGATCTTTATGCCCCGTGACCTTGGAGGATTTTGATCCCAAAAGATATTGGCTATTATTTACGTACTCTACAGCCTTTTCTGTAAATTCTCTATATTCTGTTTTGTAATTTGGGCAAGTAGTTCGGTCAAAATAGGCTGATTACCAAGATGGGGTGTGATTTTGGAATGCATATTTGTGCTGTGTTTGAGGGTAATTTTGGTGCACAGTTTCAAGACACGATGTTATAAGGGGCATTTTAGATTGGTACTATGCTCTAGTATCTATATGGACCAAAAAATAAGCAGGCTAAAGCCGATTTAGGAAATATTCCAAACACCAATTTTCGACAATTTCTGGATCAAAAAAATAAAAAATTCGTGTTAAATCACAGTTACAAGATATAATTTTTTAAACGGTCATTTAAGTGTAGTATTGTGCTATAGATCACGTGGTAAAAAATAATTTTTGGGGTTTTTAGCCCCTTTAATAATTAAAAAACAACAAAAATAAATAAATAAAAAAAAAAAAAAAAAAAAAAAAATAACACCGAAACGTGGATTTTCCCAGACTGTTTGGAAATGGAGGGTTTAATTTGTGGAGTAGCTGATCATCCGCCAGATAATTGTTCCTTATGATGTGGGTGGGGGGAAAAAATGAGTTTCTAGTAGAAACGGTTAAGTTTACTCACGTCTCTTCTTGGCGGGCGGTGGAAGACCTCATTGGAACATGGCGGCCGCTTCAGATGGAGATGACGAGGTGGCATGGTGTGACTGTGAGGGGTTCTGATTTCTGATCTGGTCGAAAATCTAAGGCTAAAAAGTTGTTCCGACAGCTTGGTTGATTCTGGCGTCGGTAGCCGGAGTAAGCGAGCTCAATCTGTTGTTGTGCCTACTTCAAACACCGGTCTCTAGTTGGTCATGACGAGAGATACGTTCTTTTAGCGTTTTAAGTTTTTGATGCTACAAAATGCTATTTTACTAGAAATAATGATTTTGATTCCTATTGAGAACTAGTTTAGCAATATAATTTTGTTTTTTTAAGAGACCATTGAATTGATATGTTTATTTTATTTATCTTTTGAAGAAACACTCCAAATTTTGAGTTTTATTGAAAAAGAAACCAAAATAGTACAAAATGCCAAATTTTTTGGATGAGCCAAGCAAAGACTTTAATTTCACTGACCCACAAAAAATTTAGCTCGGGTGTTTTTTTTTCTTTTCTGTTTGTTCGCTCTCTACCGGGCACGGCAAACGGCATGCGTTCTTGATGAAAATTGGAAGGGACCATTAAAATCTCTGAACTTAGACCTGCCACGTTTTTGGGTACAATCGAATAAATATATATTTATATGTTTTTACGTAGATTTTCTCGGATATAATGTGACATAATATATTTTAATATATATATATACAATATACTAGGAAACGCTCAGTTGGACGCGTTGATAAGCGAGCACGTGCTATAGCTAGACCCACATTGCACATTTTTTTAAATTTTAAAATTTGCGACGTTCGCTGTCCACAGGGCCATGTTTCCAATATTATTTATTATTGTCAAGGTATTTGGGTAAACCCGTGTGTAAATCTTTACTTTGTGGATAAAATCCACCGCCATCTAGAGGACCTTGACTCCTTGGGAAAACTATTCAAACTCTTTGTTGACAAATAATAGACTGCTTCCTCGAAAGTATTTTGATTACTTCTAGGTGGCAGTGCATTAGAAATTTCGCGCGTCTTTTCGTTGCCATGGCAACGTTACTTTTGTTTTAATGTAATTTCCATCTACACTACTTATCGGATCAAAATAAAATTAACATATTCGTGACCGGACGGACATTCTAAATGATTTGGCTATCTCAAATTTTGTCGCGTTTAGTTTGAAAAAAACTTTTCTATTAACTTTAATGTACTTTTTTAACTTTTTGAACGATTTTGCCACAAAACTAATGGCATTCAAACGAGAACAAAGCTTGCCGATGGTCAAATTTCAACTCGATCCGAGCCCTCGTTCGAAAAGTTTATGGCGAGACATACAAACAAAAAAAAACAAACAAAAAAAAAAAAAACAAAACAAAACCAGTGACTAATTTTTCCGGCAGAGTCAAATGGAAACGCTCGCTTCGCTCGCTTAAATATGAATATCGTATTTTTTTTTTTTACTACAATTCAGAAATTAATTAATTACGATTTTTTAAAAAGTTTAAGTCCGATATTTTCGTGAGATTTGGGCCGATTCTGACCAAACGGGTCAGCCCCTACAACGTTTATATTTCACATGAACAGTAAGGTTATGGTGACGTAGTACCTTTTGAAAGAAAATGTTGAAAAAGTTATCCGAATCCTAGAATACCGATAATGGTTTTAAATATTAGTTTTTTGAGGTACATAATAACAATTAACAAGTAACAATAGAAACTTGACAACAATCACCTACAAAAAGCATTTGCAAAATTACAAACATCCCACGCTATTTAAAACCTTACAAAAAAGCTCATCCATCAACGCGACTAAAAAAAGTGTTGGCAAAGCGGCCTATAGTATTTTCCACATTGAGAAGCAAAGTACCAAATTGGCTAATATATTCATTGGGTTGTCAAGACAGATACGAGATCTTGTGTTAAAACGTCGCTCACTGATGCAGACTGGAAGGGATGAGCAGAAATTTGTCGCCAGCCTCCCGGTAAGTTGTCTGGCAAACCGGGTGGCTAAGCGATCAGTATACCCTTCGTTCAGTGTGACAGTGTTGAGAGGATGTTGTTCAGGGAATTTATTTTCGAACATACTGTTAACGCGTTACTTATCTTTTCCTATTTAAGAGAAGAATATAAGGGTTAGCCTGTGGTGGTCAACCCTTTTCGTGTTGATTGACAGGTAGGCCAATAAACGTAACACTCCCGCAGTGCTGAGTGGCTTTGACTGTATGTGCCGCACTTTGTTTCTCAAGGTGGAAAATACTATAGTAGCAAATTAATCCAGCATATTTATAATTTATATTCTCAAAGAACGTAATGTAGTGTTACGTATACCAACGTACGTACCAATCAACCACAAATCAATCAATTTTGATAGTCAAACAATTAATTTCCATATATTTTATTTTTACTCATTCATCAATTTGATAATTGTCAAATCAGGCCAATTTAATAATCAGTCAGTCAAGCATCATGGTAATTGCAACAACTTATATTAATTTATTTTTTATTGTAATTTTATTTTCATTTATATTTTAATATTTGTAAATTTTGTGTTTTATTTTATTCATCTGTCAGTCAGGCCAGTATAAACCATATAACAACATATAAGAACATAGCCTACATTCCCAATCACCCAGACAAGTTGTCTCAAAAACCCGGCAACTAGGGTGGTAATATAAACAAACCTCAAGCATTCCAGACGAACAGATGGCCACCCACGACGCAAAAACGTGAGAACGTACCATAAACCAACCTTGAACTCAAATACTAGTGTCGACTTATGCCTAGATGGGTTACACTTGGGGTCGATAAAGGTAGTTGGCGCGTCATGTGGTTAGGGGCGTGGTTTAACGAAGTAACTTGTTTGCTGTGCAGCCTGTGCTATGCAATAAGGAATTCGTTTTATTATGATTTAATAATTAATGTTAGGTTAAATAACATTATAGCGGACGTTAAAAATACAACCAAACCTTTAACGTTTCTATATAAAATAGAAAGGACTTTTTACGGAGTTTTATTAATTGTTATCATCCATAAACAAAAGAAACCTTAAAAACCTTAAACATTTCTATTTTAACTTTCACACGAAAATAAATTTAATTATTATTGTTATTATTATTATTATTATATATTATTATTATTATTATTATTATTATTATTATTATTATTATTATTGTTATTATTATAAAACAAAAATACCTACAAAACCTTTAACGTTTCTATTTAAAATAAAAAGGATTTCCCCCCGAAAAGGAGTTTCATTAATTGTTATTGTATTTATTCTGTTGTTTTAATATAAAAACATAAGAATAGAATATAAAAAAAAAAACGCTTTGGCTGAGCTTTGAACCAACGAATCTCTTGTTTGAAGTCTAGCCCGCTACCATCCTGCCAACACGGCATTACGATCACGAGCCGCCTTGGGTGGTAGCGACGGTGGCCGCTGCAGCAGTCGGTAAGGAAGTACACCGTCCACTGTCATCCATCTATTATAGGCCCTATCCGACTACCCTCAAATACAACATAGAGTCGCCACCTAGCGGCAACCAACACAATTACCATCACTCAACACAAGAAATACAACTGGGCACACAGCGTCGCCCATCGACGCGAGCAAATCCAAATCGGTAAAATACGCTGGTAATACAGTTTCAATACTTCACATCGACCCCAATTTACTACGTGAACACAATTTGGAAAGGTGAACGCAATTTGATCGAAACTTTTTAGCCGAACCCCATGTTAATGATAGGAAAATGATCAGCCCATAAACATTTATGTGCGCAGTCTCCATACAGCGCATATGGAAACTGGTGTCTGCGTGCTTTTGAAATGACTGACGGCAACACATCGGATCACTGGATCAACAAGGCAGCATCACAGAAACCCACACAGTCGAGCTACAACCTTCAAATTATCAACACGTTAATTCGTACGCGAGGACGGGGTTCGTAGGGGTTGGGCGAGGTCAGGAACTCAAGAAGATGTAACAACAAGAACAACGTAGGCCTAGGCCTTAGCTATCACTGCTGTTGGAAGTTTCGGGTTGATTTGCCCTTGGTATAGTAGGCATTTCCCAAAGTAACTGTTTTTCTGGGGAACTTAGCTATAATGTTACTGTAGACTACTCACCCTAACTATGACCGAAATCGCTAGGTATAAATGGTTTGGACTTTGCTCTTGTAGGCCCGCCTATTCATCAATAATCAACCCAATCTTACCTGTCAGCTGAGCTCATGCATTTCACCTGACTGTACGTGAGTTCGAACCCCCATCCCATGAAGTTAGTGATTTGACTTATTATGATGAAACCATGTCTTACTTTAAATCCTCCTACTTTGGTTTGGTCCTGAATCAGCCGTGACTCAGTCCCGGACGTGGTAAACAGATGTTCTTCCTTGTTCTGACTTCCTGCCACTTGATTGGCTAATCCATTTGATACTCGATGTTTTCCACGCACTGCTTACTAATTACTCCTCTTCACAACCATCTTTGTCAGAAACCAATTAGTAGGCCTAACTCTCGTCTCCAGCTGTCCACTCCCACTCTCACAAACCACGTGGCACCAGTCGTCCAATCAAAACAGTCACGCGTCACCCAACTCAACCGGACCGGACTTACGCCTCTTTAGTCGACAAACCGTATCAAAGTTCAAATTAATTAGCAGTATTAGGCTATTTGCATAAATTGTAGAATTTAGCTCAACATATTTACCTTTAGAGAATAAAACGTAATGAATCCAAACATCGCGTTTGATTTATGTTTTTTAAATGTTTTGATATTGGCTTGAAATGTTCTATTTGGAACATATATGAAACGCGCTGTCATTGGCCATTCCATTATAACGTCATCAGGCCCTACACGGGCGATGATGCCATTAAAATACAAGGTTTGGCTTGAGTTTGCAGTGGTTTTAGGTGCACAAGCTTGCCGATGTCAAATTTTCAACTCGATCCGAGCCCTCGTTCGAAACGTTATGCGAGACTTTCAACAAAAAAACAAACAAAAAAAAAAAAAAACACGTGACTAATTTTTCCGGCAGAGTCAAATGGAAACGCTCGCTTGTGGGCTTAAATATGAATATCGTACTTTTTCGATTTTTAAAATTTTTAGTCCGATATTTTCGTGAGATTTGGGCCGATTCTGAAAACGGGTCAGCCCCTACAACGTTTATATATTCACATGAACAGTAAGGTATGGTGACGTAGTACCTTTGAAAGAAAATGTTGAAAAAGTTATCCAGAATCCATAAAATACCGGTAATGGTTTAAATATTAGTTTTTGAGGTACATAATAACAATTAACAAGTACATAGAAACTTGACAAAATCTACAAAAATTTTGTTTTATACAACACCAGCATTAAAACTTAAAAAGCTCATCTCAACGTAAAAAAAAGTTTTGTGCAAAGCTTCCATAGTTTTCCACTTGAAACAAGACAATTGTATAATTCAGGTGTCAGTACATTTGGTTGTGTCTAAATCCTTCACTGAGCAAATGTGAAGAAGTTTCCAGCCTCCCGTAATTCGAAATAACCTGGTTCTAACATATTACTTCTTCTAGTGCATATAAGAATATGTCACGAGAATTATTTGACAAGACGCTAACTTTTCATTACAAGAACCCAAGCTAAGTAACCTTGTACAAAAGCTCTATCCATCAACGTGCACTAGACAAAAATCTTTTCACAGCTTCCTAGTAGTCGTAAATTCGACTGTTCTCAGTGAATATTAGTAAATTTTATCCAAGGAATTATAATTTATTTAACGTATACCTAACGTTACGTATACCAATCAACCACAAAATCAATCAATTTTGATAGTCAAACAATTATTTCCATATATTTTATTTTTACTCATTCATCAATTTGATAATTGTCAAATCAGGCCAATTTTAATAATCAAGTCAGTCAAAGCATCATGGTAATTGCAACAACTTATATTAATTTAATTTTTTATTGTAATTTTATATTCATTTATATTTAATATTTGTAAATTTTGTGTTTATTTTATTCATCTGTCAGTCAGGCCAGTATAAACATATAACAACATATAAGAACATAGCCTACGTTCCCCAATCACCAGACAAGTTGTCTCAAACCTGGCAACTAGGGTGGTAATAAAACAAACTCAAGCATTCCAGACGACAGATGCACCCACACGCAGAACGTGAGAAGTACCATAACAACCTTGAACAAATACTAGTTCGAACTTAGTTGATTACACTTGGGTGTAAAGTAGTTGCGCGTCAGTGGTTAGGGGCGTGGTTTAACGAAGTAACTTGTCTTGCAATGCATTAAGAATTTCATTTTAATATTTAATATTATGTTAGGTAAAAATTTTTAGATTAAATATATACCAAATTTAGGTTCTATTAATAAAAGGACTTTTTAGGATTATTAATTTATCATGGAACAAGAACCATAGGACTTAATCCCTTTCGTTAGACTTTCCAAGAAAGGTGGGAAAATATTATTAAGTTATTTTATTTATTGTCATTGTTTATTTTTTATTAATGAGTTTCTTTCATTATATTTTCATTAAGATTAATTTAATTAATTTGATTATTATTATTATTATTATATTTTACTTACTACTTATACTTAACATTTATAAAAAAAAATCCCAAACAAACTTTAACGTTTCTATTTAAAATAAAAAGGATTTTCCCCCGAAAAGGAGTTTCATTAATTGTTATTGTTATTATTCTGTTGTTTTAATATAAAAACATAAGAATAGAATGTAAAAAAAAACGCTTTGGCTGAGATTTGAACCAACGAACCTCATGTTTGAAGTCTAACCCGCTACCATCCTGCCAACACGACATTGCGATCACGAGCCGCCTTGGGTGGTAGCGACGGTAGCCGTTGCAGCAGTCGGTAAGGAAGTACACCGTCCACTGTCATCCATCTAGGCCCTATCCGACTACCCTCAAATACAACATAGTGTCGCCACCTAGCGGCAACCAACACAATTACCAGCACTCAACACAAGAAATACAACTGGGCACCCAGCGTCGCCCATCGACGCGAGCAAATCCAAACCGGTAAATACGCTGGTAATACAGTTTCAAAACTTCACATCGACCCCAATTTACGACGTGAACACAATTTGGAAAGGTGAACGCAATTTGATCGAAACTTTTTAGCGGAACCCCATGTTAATGATAGGAAAATGATCAGCCCGTAAACATTTATGTGCGCAGTCTCCATACAGTGCATATGGAAACTGGTGTCTGCGTGCTTTTGAAATGACTGACGGCAACACATCGGATCACTGGATCAACAAGGCAGCATCACAGAAACCCACACAGTCGAGCTACAACCTTCAAATTATCAACACGTTAATTCGTACGCGAGGGGCGGTTCCCTAGGGGTTGGCGAGGTCAGGAACTCAAGAAGATGTAACAACAAGAACAACGTAGGCCTAGGCCTTAGCTATCACTGCTGTTGGAAGTTTCGGGTTGATTTGCCCTTGGTATAGTAGGCATTTCCCAAAGTAACTGTTTTTCTGGGGAACTTTGCTATAATGTTACTCTAGACTACTCACCCTAACTATGACCGAAATCGCTAGGTATAAATGGTTTGGACTTTGCACTTGTAGGCCTGCCGCCTATTCATCAATAATCAACCCAATCCCTTTACTGAGTCAGTTTCACCTGACTCAACGTGAGTTCGAACCCCCATCCCATGAAGTTAGTGATTTGACTTATTATGATGAAACCATGTCTTACTTTAAATCCTCCTACTTTGGTTTGGGCCTGAATCAGCCGTGACTCAGTCCCGGACGTGGTAAACAGATGTTCTCCCTTGTTCTGACTTCCTGCCACTTGATTGGCTAATCCATCTCGATGTTCACCCCTCACTGCTTACTAATTACTCCTCTTCACAACCATCTTTGTCAGAAACCAATTAGTAGGCCTAACTCTCGTCTCCAGCTGTCCACTCCCACTCTCACAAACCACGTGGCACCAGTCGTCCAATCAAAACAGTCACGCGTGACCCAACTCAACCGGACCGGACTTACGCCTCTTTAGTCGACAAACCGTATCAAAGTTCAAATTAATTAGCAGTATTAGGCTATTTGCATAAATTGTAGAATTAAGCTAAAAATATTTATCTTTAGAGAATAAAACGTAATGAATCCAAAAATCGCGTTTGATTTATGTTTTTAAATGTTTTGATATTGGCTTGAAGTGTTCTATTTTGGGAACATATAAAGAAACGCGCTGTCATTGGCCATTCCATTATAACGTCATCAGGCCCTACACGGGCGATGATGCCATTAAAAAACATGGTTTTGGCTTGAGTTTTGGCAGTGGTTTTAGCGTGGCCCAGATCTTGTCAAAACTGTGCCACCGTAGCCTGTTGTCTTGTTGCCGAGAGATAATCCAAAGCACTTGTAATTCTAAAGATATGTTTAATGCATGATACTGCACTGTATAACGAAGACCGTGGCTAATATAGGGTTTCATTACGTCACAATTTTAGCGCGGAATTTAAACTCATTATTAAATCGCGATTTTTAATTATTTTTTAGAAAATACTTTAAGGGCTTCAAAAATTTTGTTTTTAAACTGTTTATATATGAAGATTGTAGAATCATAAGAGCAATTCAAAAAAAATATTCAAAAACTTCATGCAAATAACCTATTGAAGTGTCGAAATGCAAATTAAACTCTTTATCGCCACAAGTTCCCAGAGCAAAAAGCGCGTGCGAATATATTAACTCGTGTGAAACGACAGCTGACAGAGTCATGTAGGAAAAACTTTTCCAAACTCACCATTAGGGACTTCTGGCTTTCATTAAGTGCAGAAAACCCTGAATCAACAAATTCAATTTATCACTTTACAATATCTCTGGACGTGCAACATGACCTATAGCCGGTTGAAAAGCGCCTGTGCGTTTAAAAGCATCACAATTACTAACTTTGTAGCTAATAAAATAAAAATGTTCTCCTTTGAGAATGAGATAAAAAAATAAATGCGGGAACGAAGAGTAGCACGACATTTTCGCAACCCGGTATTGCCACAAACATTACCTGACAATAAATTAATTTGTCATCCCGTCCGTGCGCCATACAAGCGCGCAACGATCATATAGCACTACTTCCTTATACGTGTGACATCATAATGCAATCACCATCTTGACATGAGAAATAATCAATGAAGTTACCATAACAAGGGTAGAAACAACCCAAACATGACAATATTGTGCTGAACTGTTTGAGCAAACACAATCCCTGTTCAACAGAATTATTTGTGAAATCCATTATTTATGTTTAGCTTGAGACGGTGACAAAAAACTTTGCTTTTGTCAAGAACAAGAACATGAACTTGGTCCCACACTTTGTCATTTTACTTTCTTCAAACGATCCTGAGAACTATGTCACACAGAGAATCTTCCACCAAATATAAGGTCCAGCTATTAAACGAGGGAGCGGAGCGACCGAGTGTCTCCATTCAACTCGAACGGTTCTCATTCTGTGATTCTGTCTGTCTATCTGTCTGTCTGTCTGTCTGTACGTCGAAAATCAGCCGAACCGCTGAACAGATTGGGCTGAAATTTTAAACAGACATCCGGTACGAAATTATTGAGAACTGCTTACAAAATCAACTAGATAAATTGCGATTTAATCCTACAATAAATAAAAATGTGATTTTTAAGTTAAGTGGCAGCTATCGGGACCACATCTACGTGGCTTGCATGGCCTATTGGTAAGCATTTAGCCTACCACACGGAGGGTTGAGGTTCGATACCCGTTAGCTCGAACTTTTTTTATATTTTTACACCCACATATTATTTTTGAGGGGTGTTAAATGGGAAATAAAACTTAGGTGATTTTGTTTTATCTTGTAAATTTGTTAATGTTTCACGCTAATACGTTTTGAACACGATTCGCATTTCAATTGTTCAATTGAAATATCTAGGGAAACGCCAAAGTCGTTGTTAAACGAGTGAGTGAGCCATGTGTTAAGTACCCGGTATCATTCCTCATACTGGGCTAGATCCTTAGGTATAGGGGAGGAAAGATGATGTTCCCGGGTACTCAACACTTGGCTCACTCACTCACTCGTTTAACAACGACTTTGGCGTTTCCCTAGTTAAACGAGGGAGCGGAGCGACCGAGTGTCTCCATTCAACTCAAACGGCCCTCATTCTGTGATTCTGTCTGTCTGTACGTCGAAAATCAGCCGAACCGCTGAACAGATTGGGCTGAAATTTTAAACATACATCCGGTACGAGTTTACTGAGAACTGTTAACAAAATCAGCTAGATCCATTGCAAATTAATCCTACAATAAATAAAAATGTGATTTTTTTAAATATCGATAGCATTTGTTTAGTAGCAGCGGGGCGATATCTACCTGGCTGACATGGCCCAGTGGTAAGCATTAAGCCTACCGCACGGAGGGTTGTGGTTCGATACCCGTCTATTCGAACTTTTTTTATATTTTTACACCCACATATTATTTTTGAGGGGTGTTAAATGGGAAATAAAACTTAGTTGATTTTGTTTTATCTTGTAAATTTGTTAATGTTTCACGCTAATACGTTTTGAACATGATTCGCATTTTAAATGTTGAATTTAAATAACTAGGGAAACGCCAAAGTGGTTGTTAAACGAGTGAGTGAGCCATGTGTTGAGTACCCGGTATCATTCCCCATATTGGGCTTGATCCAGCCTTTGGTATATGGGAGGATAGGGCTCTCTCACTCGTTTCACAACGACTTTGGCGTTTCACCCACCGACACTCATCAGGTGCTCAAAGTTAAATGTGTATTTTATATCCAGTTATCCGTGAAATATTTCTGGTACCCCACTGAAAATCAGTTATATAACTGAGTGGGTAGACTCTAAATAAAATTTATTAATTTATTATTTATTTTTGATTTTGCATATGTTATTACTTAAGTACATCTCAAGGTACAGCCATTTTTCTAGTCTTTTTTCTGTAAATCCTTATTGTATTTTGTTTTTAAATATTTTTCAAATCGTAGGATATAACATGATCATAAATATAATTTATATAATAAGAAATTATTACTCACCTCATAATAATATTATATATTATAATTTAACAAATTTATATGCTAAAAATTATTATAATTTACATTATAATATTATATCCTGTGCTTTTAAAAAAATGTTTAACTTCACTTGGAATAATATTATGTAATACTTGTTCTCTGTTGTAAATGAGTTTGCTGAATGAATAACAATTTTTTTAATGCTGTACTGTTGTATAATAAACAATATTATATAATAATAAAAAAATGTATAAGATTATGTACAAAATGGAAGTAAGATAATGTTTAGATGATTTTGTTGACAGTCCTTAAAAGTTGATTCCTGGCTGAACCTGACATTCTGTTGCAGCAAAACATTACCTACCATGTTGACTACGACCTTCATGGAAACACGCCTGGGGCGAATTTGTTGCACGGGCCATTCATTTTGGAGATCAAATGTTACGATGTGCAAGAGTTAGTTTTATGCGGCAGGTATTATATATTGATAAAGAAGGATATGTTGAATTAAAACAAATTCTCTGATAGTACCGGGTGCTTTAGATTGTTGATGACTGGAAAAACCAGATTCTGAGCGATGCTGGTCTATTCTGGAACGCCTTGCAGCTCTATCGTTGTCACATGTGGTTGTGGTTTGCCCCTTGTTTGTGGTAAAATCAGACTTTAATTTTTTTTTATTCGGGGATTTTTTTATATTTGAATTTTAACAACCTTCATAAAATCATTATTTATTGCGCTTACCCAAAAGGTACTTTTTAAAAAACAGTAGAATATTTTTTTTGTATAAATAATTTGTATTCATGCATTTTTATTTTGGGTTTTGTAGGGGAAATAAAATTTTTACTTCCATACTACTTGGTAAAGTGTAATTTTTTTTAAATATTGACCATTTTTTAAAATAATTTAATTTTAAAACCATGGTTTTGTGTAAAGCTAGAATGGAAATGTGTCTATTATACATAAAACATTTTTTACCCGCCCGTCAAAAAGCAATTTTTTTGTTTTGTTTTTTCCTTTCATTCTATTCTTTCATTCTCCCCCTTTTTTTTATTTGATATTAATTAAATGCATATAATATATATTTTTATTTGTTTCCAAAATTTTGTTTTTTAAATGCATTGTTTTTAAAGCAATTTTTCAAATATTTACAAAAAATGAATTTATTTTTTTCTGCATCTATGAAATTAGTTTTATTTAGTTGTCCCCTTTTGTGAATCAGTTTTTTTATAGCGAATATGATAGATTTAAATAAATAATAAAATAAAAACCATAGAGTATTATTGTAATTTTTTCCCAAAGCTTGTGTGGAGACAAAATTTAAAAAGTAAAACGCCCAAAAGGTTTTTAGCGGTTGGGGCGAGCCATGTGTTGAGTACCGGTAAGTGTAACTTTCCCCTTTTATCCCCACATAACTGGACCCCACCCCACCCGGGCTCAGAGGGGAAGTGAAAAAACCCAAAGGGCCGGGTTGATTCTAAGTTCCCTGAATATTTTGTAGAAAAGAAAAATAAAGTTGACACAATTCTAAGTCAAGTCTTAAAAATTCTTTGTGCAAACGAGTAGAGTTCAGTAAGCTGGGCCATAGTTTGCACATAGTTCGAACCTTTTCTTTTATGATGAACTCATTTGGTTAGGTCTCACCTCCTCCAGTTAAACAAAGCATTAACCACTTCGGACCACCCTTTCTATCTTTTAGAGTTTTGCCAAATCACTTCCCAAAAATGGAAAGCATTATAATGAGACTTTTTGAAGCAAACTTTTAAATTTTTTCTACCCTTCACTTTTAAACTTTCCCTTTCTTTTTCGAGTTTTATTATGCCACCTTGAAAATGGAAAGGGTTTTAAACAAAAGAAGCCTCGGCCAATTGAAGATTATTTGCCCCCAAAGAAGATTCACCAAAGTTTATTGGGTATTTCTTAACGTCTCAATTAATGCACTTTGGGTATTGAGACAATGAGTAATGATAGAGGGATTAAGCATAAAAGAAGGGAGGAGGGGGAAACCCCGGGACCGCAGGGAGCTTTCTCCTTTTGAAAAGTACCAAGGGGACCAACGGCTTAATCCCCTCCCAAAGGACGGGTAAATTTGACAGTCATAGGTCCCACAACCCGGACTTCTGACAGACGTCGAGGAGACCGAACCGTTACCTAGCTCTCGAACCCTCCATCTGCTCTAAACGCGGTATACGTAAGTTTCAGGCAGAGCGGTCCCCCCACTTCCCCCTGACTACGCTGTTTTTTGTTAAAACTTCGGTGTTCGAGTAGGAAACATTTTAAAGGACCTTTTGCCAAGTCGCTGGGTGTTCCCAAAGAAGAAATTAAATTAAAACCAAAAAAAAACAATTTGACCCAAATTACACATTTTTTTTTATTAAAGTAGAAAAAAAAACAACATTCAAACGGAAATAATAAAACAAACTCAAAGTTTTTCTAATTTCCTTTTTGGGGCTGGAATTCCCTACTGTGGGTAGATATTTTTACGAATGAAGGGGGGGCATAATTTTTTCAAGGTCGTTGTCCCAATCTGTATTGGGATCCCCGGGGGGTCTCGGGTACTTAGCGAGGTCTCCGCGGTCAGGTTAGCTCCAGGAGAAAACCTCTAATGTCTCCAGTTGTTGCAACCGTGATGGGCCGTCTAAAGTGTCCATCCTTGAGTACAAAGTAAACCCCGACGGACGAGACCGGAATGGGTCCCCCCTTTAGTGTTGCCTGCTGCCCGGCTTTCATTCGCAAACCCTTTGGGGCCCAGCGGTGGTAGACAAGAACGGGGGCGACCGATACCTGTCTCGTCCCATGGTCACTTTTTACCTCAAGGTGGACAGACTTTTGGAACCCCTTGGAGAGCAACGAGGAACATCCAGACAAAACTCTGCTAGACCTCAGAACAAGTTGTCGGTCTTCAGGTCGGTATCAATGACTTCTAGTTCGTGGGGATTGAAGTTACGGAACCAAAGCACGAATGTGGTCAAGTCTTTTAAGCCAGAGCCGGAATAGCCGGAAGCGAAGCAATGATATTAATAAATATGTAAAACAATCTTTGACTTTGAGACTGCGCAGTACTTCGCAAATTGGCAAAAGCGTGGAGGAGAGATTCGTGGGAGATGTAAGGAGCTCGGAATATGAACAAGTTGGCAATAGTCTTGAGAGATTCACGTGAGATATAAGGAGCTCGGAATATGCCTTCAAGTTTGGCATAATAGTTTGTTGGAGATTCACGTGAGATATAAGGAGCTCGGAATATGCTCAAGTTGGCAATAGTTTGGGGAGATTCACGTGAGATATAAGGAGCTCGGAATATGCTCAAGTTGGCAATAGCTTGGAGAGATTCACGTGAGATATAAGGAGCTCGGAATATGCTCAAGTTGGCAATAGCTTGGAGAGATTCACGTGAGATATATGGAGCTCGGAATATTATGCTTAAGTCTTCTAGGTGGAGACAGCTGGTGATGGGGTTGATACATTCTATACTCGCGTCTTCACATTGTATGTGCAACACACGCAGAGTCCCTCATAGCTGGGTACGAAGTTCGATCAGCTCTGCACTTGTCATGCGGTAATTGGAACAGTTAACCTTCTAAACCTCTAGTTGTACACAGCTTTTCAAGAGATTTGATGACCATCTAAAACCGGCATAGGTAGGTACAAAGGTTTGCAAGTCCAATACTTCAAATGGGCGAACACGATAAAATCTTTATACAACACACTTTTAAATTTAGGCACCTCATCGACATAAAGCTTCTTCTCATTGTGAGTCCCCAAACATGTTTTGACTTGTTTCTGTATGTACACCTTTTCAAGGCCTAAATGAATGGATTATAAACAAATGCCGGGACAAGAGTTGGTGAGCAGCTTCATATCACCACTGGGATCACTTAATAAGTCTTCGCCGAAGAGATATTCGAGTGTCCTCTCACCTTCATGGATTCTATCCAAGCCTGAGAGCTAGGGGTCCCAGTGTAGTCGCTCCCATCCTGTCTACAAACTCGAGGTAAGACATTGCAGAGCTCGGACAGACTCAGCAGAGTTGGGGAAGTTAGGCAAAAAATAGTAACTTTTTAAAAGTTAGGTTAGTGGACTTTAAAAATAATTAGTTAAATTTAAAGTTAGTCCAAAAATAAAGTAACTGGAAAGTTAAGTTACCATAAAAAGTAACTTGTAAAAGTTTGTTTTGCGGCGTTCGTGGCAGAAATGCTAATTAAACGAAAGATTAAAAAATTGAGGTTACTCATTATAAATTAAAATCAATATGAAATGGAATTCAATAATGTATTCCGGTAATGTAGGGCCTATTGATGATTCCTCACATAAATTGACTGTAAACAGTCCATTTCCACTATCCTGCATCTACTAGTACTTAGATTCAACTTTTACAAACACTGAATGGAACGCACAACGCTTTATGACGATGAATATTATTGAGGCACAACGAGCGTATAACGCACAACATAGGCTGAGGAAACTCGGGCTGCGAATTTGCAATTGAAACAAAAATGTCACCAAAATAAGCAATCTTGCTGCCGCACGTGATGCTAGGATGACCGTCAATGCCTAGCTCTACCACAATACATGTGGGGGGGGGGGGGGGTGCTGTCCCTACAGGACAGCTGATGCGAGATTGTCTCTGAAACGAGGTTAGATATAGGCCTATCATGATGAATGCGATGTTTATTTCGACAAAGTACAGGCTGCAAAACAAAAGTAACTTTCGAAAGTTACCGAAAATAACTATCAGTTACTTTAAAAAGTTGCCGATTTTGTAAAAGTAACGCGTTACCCTAAAAGTTACTAAAAATATAACGCGTTACCACTAACGCGTTACTTTCATTAAGTTACTCACCAACTCTGAGAATTAACATTCTTTTTCATGTGATATTCCAACTTTCAGTTCATAAAGTCGTTCATTTCTTTGTAAAATCTTTTCAATTTTTCCACAAATCTCATTTCTTTTCGCAGCACTAAACAAGTTACACGTCTGAATCTCCTTCTTCTCTGGGCAGGTTTCCCACGAGGAATTAAAATTTGAATTTTTATCTGTATACAGTGAGCCTTTCGTTGTGACATGACCCTCGAGAATTCATCTATTTGGCAAGAAAAAAAAATACTGGCATGCGTGTTTATAAGGCACACAAGGTAATTAAACGAGGGAGCGGAGCGACCGAGTGTCTCCATTCAACTCAAACGGCTCTCATTGTGATTCTGTCTGTCTGTCTGTACGTCGAAAATCAGCCGAACCGCTGAACAGATTAAGCTGAAATTTTAAACAGACATCCGGTACGAGTATACTGAGAACTGTTAACAAAATCAGCTTGATCCATTGCGATTTAAGCCTACAATAAATAAAAATGTGATTTTTTAATTATCGATAGCATTTGTTTAGTAGCAGCTAGCGGAACGTAATTTGCGTGGCTTACATGGCACAGTGGTAAGCATTAAGCCTACCGCACGGAGGGTTGCGGTTCGATTCCCGTTAGTTCGAACTTTTTTTATACTTTTACATCCACATATTATTTTTGAGGGGTGTTAAATGGGAAATAAAAATTAGGTGATTTTGTTTCATCTTGGAAATTTGTTAATGTTTTACGCTAATACGTTTTGAACACGATTCGCATTTTAAATGTTTAATTTAAATAACTAGGGAAACGCCAAATTCGTTGTTAAACGAGTGAGTGAGCCATGTGTTGAGTACTCGGTATCAATCCCCATGCTGGGCTCGATCCAGCCTTAGGTATAGGGGAGGAAAGGGGATGTTCCCGGGTACTCAACACTTGGCTCACTCACTCGTTTGACAACGACTTTGGCGTTTCCCTAGTTAAACGAGGGAGCGGAGCGACCGAGTGTCTCCATTCAACTCGAACGGCTCTCATTGTGATTCTGTCTGTCTGTCTGTACGTCGAAAATCAGCCGAACCGCTGAACAGATTGGGCTGAAATTTTAAACAGACATCCGGTACGAGTTTACTGAGAACTGCTAACAAAATCAGCTAGATTCATTACGATTTAATCCTACAATAAATTAAAATGTGATTTTTAAAATATCTATAGCATTTGTTTAGTAGCAGCTAGTGGGACGATAACTACGTGGCTTGCATGGCCTATTGGTAAGCATTTAGACTACCGCACGGAGGGTTGGGGTTCGATACCCATTAGCTCGAACTTTTTTATATTTTTACACCCACATATTATTTTTGAGGGGTGTTAAATGGGTAATAAAACCTAGGTGATTTTGTTTTATCTTGGAAATTTGGTAATGTTTCACGCTAATACGTTTTGAACATGATTCGCATTTTAAATGTTCAATTTAAATAACTAGGGAAACGCCAAAGTCGTTGTTAAACGAGTGAGTGAGCCATGTGTTGAGTACCCGGGAACATCGCCTTTTCTCCCATCTAAGGCTCGATGTAGCCCAGTATGGGAAATGATACCGGATACTATACACATAGGTCACTCACTCGTTTAACAACGACTTTGGCGTTTTCCTAGTTTATCGATTTCCGTTGTCATTAAAATTAGACACAGTGTTGTTTAAAATATGTTTTCATTTAATTTTTTTAACACACAAATTTACAATATCAGCAAGTTTTTTATTTGCATTGAAGAAATATACTTTATACATTTGTGAAGCTTTCATTTTAAATTGTTAACACATTTTGTTGTTAAACTCAAGTTAATTATTTAGATTTTATTCTCTTATATCAGTTTGTGGATTGACTGTCGTTTGCAGTTTTGTTTCTATGAAGGTCCGTGAAGTTTGAACCTGTCAATGTCGGCCAAGATGGACAGGCCGTTACAGGTTATTGGGTTTATTGACAGGGTGAACCTTAGGAAGACACGTGTGTTGGTTGACACACTGGTGAAAACATAGACCCCATCGAGTCGGTCAATCGATAAGAGCTTCAAGGCGTTCCAGAATAAACCCCTGCATTCTGCATCCAAGGCTGGTTTGTCCAAGTACATCCAACAGTCATAAACACCAGAAACTATCAGAGAATTCGCATTAATTCAACACATCCTTCTTGATAGTAAAATAACCCTTAACGCAGCACACAACCTCTTGGTCCTCGGGGGAAAAAAACATTCTATTTTAAACCCAAAGTTTGCCCAATAACCCTTTAAAATTAAAGTATTTATAAAAGTGACGAACAAAATCAAGACATTTGATTTTCCTAAACATTGACATCCCATTGGCGGGGGTTTGGCATTATAAACAGTTGGAATTTTGGGGACACACCATTCCCAAAACAAGGAAAAAAAACCCATTTTCGTAATAGTGATTATTTAAAAATTTATTTTTTCGCAAAAAAATACGACTCTGTGGGACGAACACTTTATTCACAGTTTATAAAATGTTGATTTATGTGAAACATATCAGAAAAAAATGCCCAAAATACGGTAGGCCCTAACCTAGTCCCAAGTTTGTGAAAATTTGTCAAGGGTTGGCGTCCTTTCCCTCTCGCTTGCCCTTACGGCCGCCAGCTTATCTGGTTCCACCTATACCGCCATGCTTCCACATTACCGACAGTGACTCTGATTCGGGAGGTTAAGGGTTCAAATCCCGACGAGACCGGCAATCCTGACTGAAGGTTTTTCCAAAGTTTTCCTCAGTAGTTTATGCAATTGCAAAAGGGATTGAGTCCTCTTAAACAGCCCTCGGACATCCTTTCATAATAGTCCTATCCGCAACATAACTTATAGTTAGACACCTAAAGAGGGGCATGAATTGCACCCTGGGCATGCTTCCCACAAAAATTATTTTGATTTTTAGTTTATTTGACGGCGTCTGTATTGTAATTTATTGTATTGTAATCCAACTTTGTGTTATTCAATTCAATTAAAATTTATTCCGTCGATCAATACATTGAACATATTATATAACCCCTAATGGGAGAGGGAATGAACACGACACGACACGACACGACACGACACGACACGAAACAAAATCAAACAAAACAAAACAAAACAAAACAAAAAAAAAAACAAAACAAAACAAAAACAAAACGAAACAAAAACGAAAACTAAAACGAAAACGAAACAAAACACAAAAACCAAAAACAAAACCCCCCCCCGAAACAAAACCCCGAAACAAAAACAAAACCCCCCCCCCCAAAACCCCCGAAAAAAAACCGAAACAAAATAAAACAAAACAAAACAAAACAAAAAAAAAACAAAACAAAAAAAACTAAAAAAATTTAAACAAAACAAAAAAAAAACCCCCCAAACAAAAAAAAACAAAACAAAAAAAAACAAAAAAAATCCCCCCAAAAAAAAATTTCAAACGAAAGGGAAACGAAAAGGAAACAAAACAAAAAAAAAACAAAACAAAAAAAAAACAAAAAAAAACCCCAAAACAAAAAAAAGTGTTAGTTGTGTAATTTACAATTTCGAACTCGCATTTTTGGGCCAAAAGCTCCGGGGGCGTAACTGGGTCGGTGAAGACTTTTCCCCTTTTTTGAGGTTTTGGGCGGGGTCGGGGTTTACACCCCCGGGACATGGTTTTTGGGGCCAGGAAAAGGGCCCACCCTCGGAACACGTCCCCCTTTGAACGAAGGGGCCCGACGATTTTGGAGCTGTTTTTAAGGTTTACTGAAACCACCTCTGGCCGAAAAATTTCGAAAGTCGAATAAACACTCAAAAATTTTCTAAATAAAAAAGGGCCTTTAAAATAACAAAAAAAATTTTATAAATTTTTTTTTGGGCGGACATAACCTCACTTTTGGAAATTATATTTGATTTTTGGACATAGTGTACAGAAAAAATCTAGTTAAAAATTTTAAATTTTTGAAAATGGGTTTTTTTGGGGCCCCATTGTTTTTTAAAACACCTTAAGTTTTAATTTAAAGTTAAAAGCTAAAATAGTTTTCTGACAATAACATTTGGGTGTACGTTTTTTTTTTTTTTTTTAAAACGGTCCCAAAAACGGGAAAAACAACTCGTATTTTCCATTTTGACAAAAAAAAATCGTACCCCAAACCCGTTTTTTTCAGGAAAACTATTTTAGCTATTGCTTAAGTTATAGTTAAAGGTGTTTAAAAAACTTTGTCCAGAAAAATCTATTCCCCAAAATTTTTAATTTTTGAACTAGATTTGTTGTGTACACATTGTCCAAAAATCTAAAACATTTTTTTAAAATTAGGGGGTTTATGTCCCCCCCAAAAAAAAATCATAATTTTTTTTTTGGTTTTTTAAAGGGCCCCTTCTTTTATCAAAAAATTTTTTCAGACATGTTTCTTTGACTTTAAAAATTATCGCCACAGGGGGCCCCGAAACCCTTTAAATAAAATTTAAAGGGGACTTGGAAATTTTTGGGTTTTTTCAATTCCCTTCAAAAGGGCAAAAAATTTAAAAAAACATTATTACTTCTTCTAGTAAGTCGAGGCATCAAAAAAAACCACTGTAATCTTGGTCTCATTGGATTATACAACAAAACAAATCAAAAGTTATACCACAAAAAGAAAACGTATAGGGTTTTTCATTTTGGGGTTTGGGGCAATCACCTTCCAAATACCCGGAAAATCAATGGGGAAAGGGGCTAATAACATTTTCGAAAACAGACATAAAATACCCAAATTTAAAAATTAGGTTTGCCGTGGATAAAAACCCCTAATTTTTCAAAAAAAATTCTTTACGCACATTCCCAGTTGGTAAACAAAATTTTTTTAAATCTCCTAAAAAACAATTACAAAAAAAATTTGCCGTAAAATTAAATTTCCTTGAAAGGGTTTTTTGCTATCTACCTTTCTTCTATCAATTTTTGGTAAAAAACATTTTTTTTAGGTTACGAAATTTTAAACACTACCATGTATGTTTTTTTTTATATATATTTTTATTTTTTATGAAAATTTTTCCTTATCATTGTGTTCAAAATTTTGTTTAATCTAAACAACAAACAATCTAGGGGGAAAAAAGAAAGATTTGAGGGTTTTTTTCGCTTTTACTTTTATTAAGTTACTTTTAAGGTCTAATTTTACAAAAACTACCTCCAAGTTTTTAAAGGGTTTGTACAAGGAAAAACATTGTAATGTAAAAACCTTAATGAGATAAGTTTAATTTTGATTCTCCTTTGGGAAATTTGTACATGATACAAAAAAAAGGGTGGGCCCATATAGTAAAATGTTTTCAAATTTGGTTGGTTGAAAAAAAAAAATTTTTGGATACTGTAAAATTTGGGGAGAAAGGGTTTTTACATAAAAAAAAAACAGTATGCCTAATTTAAAACTGGGTCTTTTTTAATATTTTGAGAGCCCCTTAAGAGGTTCATGGGCTTAGAAGAGATCCGAATTAAAAAAAAATCCCACTACAGTAGTGCCTTCCCTGTTTATACAAGAAAAGGGCAATAGGCCTCCCAAAGAGAATGCCCCATGGTATAATAAAAACATAAAATTATTAAAGAAAGCGGTATATAATGAAATGCAAAATTAGTGTGATAATATGTGATATGTGAAATTTGTGTTTGTTTGCCGTTGAGGGTTCTTAATTTTGGCCAATCAGCCTAATGTTATTATTTGTTTTGACTTGCCCAATCCCTCCTTTGGTCAATTAAATAGGTTATTCACACGGTAAATAAAAAAAAAAATCTTTATGATAACTAGATAACAAACCCACGAAAAAATCCGCACTATCAATTCACGGGCCAATCTGCGCCAATAAATCCGCAAAAAAACAGCCCCAATCCATAAAAAATGTCAACCCGCGTAAAAATTTTCGCACTTTCAATCCACGTCATAAAATACGCATGACGAGCCCGCGTCAAAAACCCCGGCCCCCCCCCCCCCCCAATTCACGATTTAAATCCGCGCCCAAAAAAATCCCCACTGTAACCCCACGTGGCCGAACGCATAAAAATCCGGGGCAAATTTAAAAAAAATAATTTTTTGGGAAGCCTGCCCGGGGTTTAAATTTTCATGCCCCCTCTTCAGTTTTTTTCCAAAAATTTAAGGGGGTTGCGGATTGGAAAAATTGGTAAAGGGATGCCCGAGAGCTGTTTCAAGAGGACTAACCCTTTGCTTTGTTCGGGCATTTAAACCCAAAAATTTTTGGGAAAAGGGAAAACCTTTTCCCGGAAAAAAAAAACCCCTTTTTAAAAAGGGTTTAAAGGAAAAAAGGGGCCCGGTTTTTTTCCCCCAAAAAAACCCCCCAAAAAAAAAAAAATTTTTAAACTTTCATATTTCCGTTAAAAATTAAAAGGGAATTTTTTCGTTAAAACGGTCTTCTTGGGCCAAAATTTAAAGATATATTTTTAAAACCCAAAACCAAACCTTTTTTTAAATTTCCAAAGAAAATTTAAAAACGGGAATAGAAACTTAAATTTTTTTCCAAACTTTTAAAAACCAAAATTTTTGGGGGATAAAATTTCCCAAAAATTTTGAAAAATTTTTTTGTTTTGGCCAAATTTAGGAAGAAAATTTTTTAAAAACAAAAAAAATTTAGGGGGAATTTTGTTACATTTTTTCCCTGAGGTTGCCCCAAAAAAAATTTAAATTTTTTTGCCCTCGACCCAAAAAATTTGGAAGGTGTAAGTTTAAAAATTACTAACCCAAAATTTTTCACGCTTTTTTTTGGTTAAACTTTATTTTTTTATTTGAAAATTTCAAACTTGGTTAGCAAAAAAAAGATTTTTTTTTTAAAAACCCAACCAAAAAGGGGGAATGGGGGATTTAAATTTTCCCAAGTTTCCCAGCCTTTTTTTTTGCTCTTAAAACAAACGAAAAACCAAGCTTTTTTTTTTTTTAATAACAGGAAGCTATTATCCCTGAAAATGCCAAAAAAATTTACCTTGTGGTTTTAAAAAGGGGTTGGAAAACAAGCACCATAACCCTGGAAAAAACCCCTTTATTGGTTTTAAATTTCTTTGTCAACAGGGAAAACCAAAAAAGGGGGAAATTTGTCAGTTTGCCAAAACGGATTTATCCCTTTTAAACCCCAAAACAAACCCATTTATTTGGGAAGGGAAAGGAAATTACTTAATGAAAAAACGAAAAAATTTTGTGGGGCCGCTTGCCCGTACCCCATAAAAGGGAAAGGAATTCCCCCAAATCTTTAATTATCTTTTCCCGGGAATTATGGGCCAATGATTTTCCCAAAAGGGGAAAGGGTGAAAAAGGCCCAAAACCCCCCCAAAGGAAAAACCCATTTTAAATCAAAAGGCCATTAATTTCCGTAGTTTTAAAGGAAATGACAAAAATTTTAATTAAAATTTTAATTTTAACATTATTTTGGGTTTAAATCCCAAATTTCCCCAAACCCCCAAGGTTAAAAAATTTTCCCCCCTTTTAAAGATAAAAAAAACGAGGAAAGAAACAAAAAAGAAAAATTAAAAGTTTTTTTTATTTTCCCTCTTTGGTTAAAATTCAAAATTTGAAAACCCCTTTGGAAAGCCCAAACAAGCAAAAAAAACCCCCAAAAACACAACTTTCCCCAAATTTACCAATTTTTGTTTTCCCCCGGGTTTTAGAAAAAAACGTACACCCGGGGGTTCAAAATTTTCAATAAAATAATAAAACCCTATTTTTCAAGGCTGGAAAGGAATTTAAAATCTTGTAAATAAAACCCTCCCCGGGCCGAGGGCTTTTAACCCCGAAAACCCAAAAGAAAACTTTCCTTGAATTTCAGGGGGGTTTTTTTTTTTTTTTTTGGGGGGGGCCCCCGGCGGGGGTTTGGCGCTGGTACTCTAGCAGAGCTGCAGGAAAAAGGTGTTTTATCCCCTCTCCAAGGTCACTTGTCTTTATAGGGGTCTCCACTTCCTGGCAAAAAAGCCACGCGAGATGCTAAGGGGAGTTGGTTGGGAAAAACCCCAAACCAGCTCAAGTGTTGTCTTTGTTATTGAAACACAATTATGGGGCGTCGGCAAAAATAAAGTTAAAATATTTTTTTCCCAAAAAGTTGTCAGTTTTATTTCCCCCCCCATTTTTTTTGTACCATACGTCGCACCCCACCCTGTTTTTTTTCCCAAAGTGTTATTTAAATTTAATATTATTATAATATTATTTTTATTGTGGTTTTTTTGTATGTGTGTAATAAAAATTGGGTGTATTGCGGGGAAAATAGTAGAATTTAAAAATTAAATTTGAAATTTGGTTTTCTGCTGCAGATCACTTAAATAAAAATTTTGGAGTTTTAAAAAGGGTTTTTTAACAACCCTCGACAGGGTTCATAATTGCATTTAAAAGTTACTGGGGCCCCCTTCGCAAAACGCTTTTTCCAGTCGCGTTGATGGAGGAGTTTTTTTAAGGGAATATTTATGTCAAGTTTCTTTTTTTAGGGGGAATCTCTTATTTTTTTCCATAGTTACTTGATTTTGGCATTTTTTCATTTTTTAAACCTTTTTAAAAAGGTTTCAATTTTGACCAATTT
The DNA here is from genome assembly GCA_024449915.1 of Sweltsa coloradensis. Taxonomy (NCBI): domain Eukaryota; kingdom Metazoa; phylum Arthropoda; class Insecta; order Plecoptera; family Chloroperlidae; genus Sweltsa; species Sweltsa coloradensis. Next base: position 167,788 of record JAMZAV010002547.1, read on the forward strand.
TTTCAAATTTTTTTTTCAAGAGGCATTTACACCCACCAAAATCTTATGTCAATGTAAAATAGGAACGTTGTAGCCCCACCCCGTTTTGGGCAAAATCGGCCAAATATCACGAAAAAATCGTATTAAAAAAAAAGGGGAAAATATCGTAAAAAAATAAGATTTCTATGAGATATTTTTTTTAAAAGCTCTGGGAAAAAAATAAAAATATAAGATTTCAGTGATTTTTACACGTTCCATAAATTTTTATTAATATCGGAGTAGCAGTTTGCTGAATTTCCCGAAAATATCGCACTAAAAAACGAAAAAAATCGTTTAAAAATACATTTTTTATGAGAAATATTTCTTCGATTGTACCCAAAAGTCTTGTTACACTATCAAAAAATGTTGGGCGAAAAAAGTTGACTCAAAAATTGGGTTTACAGATGTAGATAGCATTGAAATGTGATGCTGCTTTTCACACACTGAAAATGTTTACTCAACATGACGACCCCGGCAAAATGTTGACAAGAAAATTGAACAAAATTTAACTTTTGAAAAAAAATGTTGCCAGATGTTGACGACGTTCAACCAATGGCTGCCCCATATTTTGGCACGTGATTTAATTCGTTTTGGTTTATCCATTTTTGGTGTGGGCTATTATAAAGCAAATTTTTGGGGGCGAAAAAACATATTTATGCGAGTAATTTTCATGAAAAGTTATAAAAATCGTTTCCCGTTTCAAAAAGACAAAAAACAAAATGAAAGGGGTGAGTAAAAAAAAGGTAAAAAAATTTTTCCCAAAAAGAGAGTCGAAACCCGGGGAAAACCCCTTTTCGTGGTAGCCGAGCGGGTCTAAACCCTTGAGCCAGCAGCGGGAAAGAAATCCTGCGCCCCCTTTGAGTGGTACTCATTAGCCCATCAGATAAACAGAGACTCGAGATGGGGCATAAAAGCTTGGGGATGGGAATAACGACTTTTTAAATCTTTTATACGATTGCCCAAAACCTTTTTTTTAAAGTATTCCAGCTTTTTTATGGCATTTTGTACGTAATTACTATCTTTTTTGGTAAAGAAACAGTTTCGAAGTTTGGATTTTCTCGGACGGAATGTTCCCAAAAGTCCGTCAACATGTTTATGGAAAGGGGGCACACACAGAGTGTAGTCTTGTCAACAAGTTGTTTTCAAATGTTGCGTCAAAAATGTTTATAGTGTAACAAGACTTTTTAAATTCAGAGGGTTTCGAAGGTCCCCTCCCCAAATTTTAAACAAAATCGCATATGGCCCTTTTCCTGGTAGAAAAAGCGAAAAAACAGGGCCAAAAAAAAATAACAAAAAAAAAAACAACCCCAGTAGTTTTCTTGGGGTAACGTAAGTAAAAAACAAAAAAAAAAAAAACACAAAGTCAAATTGAAGTCTTCGCTTTTGCCTTTATCCAAAAAAGAAAATTGCCAATTTGCAGCTTAAAAAAAAAGTTTTAAATTTCATGATTTTTTAAATTTTTATTTGAATTAACTTTTTTTAGTTAATGTTATTTTGTATTTTGGGGAACAGCTTTTTTGCTGAAACCCAAAAAAAAGTTTATTGTATTTAAAGAAAAATTAAAAAAAAAATACTTTTTAAATTATTGTTTAAATTTGTATACATGGGTTAAAGGGGAAAAGAAAAAAAAAAATTTTTTAGAGTTTTTTTAAGTTGATTTTAAAAAAATGTATGGGGAAAAATTTATTTTTTTGTGACCCCAAATTAAAATTTATTGAAAACCCTTTTCATTAAGCATGCTCGTCGCTAGTGACAAAATGTGCTACTAGAGGAAAAAAAGGCAAACAAAGGGCCGCGCGAATGCTGTTACATTTGAGAAATTTTCGTTTTGAATTGTGAGCGTTTGTACGTATTGATTTTTCTAAATATAAACGCGAATGAAGGGTTTACTGCAAAAAAAAGTCTTACTAAGTTTAAAAGTTGCCCCATTGTATTAGTAAAAAATTTTTAAAAAATGGAGAAAGCGATTTAAGTAAAGGCATTTTGCGGGAAAAAAGTTTAGAAAATTTCGACTAGTGATTTTTCCCCCCCCCTGACGTCACGAAGCAATGTGGGGGAATGATGGGGGATAGATCCCATTTAGCAAAATGACGCTGTGAACCCCGGGGAACACTTATCCGCTCTAAATTTTATTCTATTCATAATTTTGGAAAAAAAAAAATAATAATACGTAGTAAACATAAATTTTCCCTTTTAAAAAAGGGTGATCTCGAAAATTTTTTTGACACTGCCGTAAACTTGGGTTTTATCCCCATGTGGTTTTTATACATGGAAAAAATATTAAAAAATTATAAGTTTTGTCAACTTTTATTTGGGCAAAAAAACTTTTTAACCCGGGTTTTTAACAAGACCACATTCAAAAAATATGCATCGATCTTTAAAACAAGAAAAAAATTAATTTCAGATAGAAAAATGCACGAACGAAAATTCACAAACATAGGGGCTTAATGCCCCCGGTGTGTGTTTCATAACCCAAAAACGCACTTTTGAAGTGCGGGTGAGCCGTGAAAAACTACATCTGCATATTACTCTATGTGTAAATTTTTGTTAGTGCACCTTTTTTATCTAGAAAGTTTATTTATTTATTTGTTAAAGAGTCTGAAGCATATTTAAAAAGATTTTCAGGGCGAAAACCGAACAGTAGTTTTTTTTCAATTTTAGATGAGAAAAAATTATAACTTTTAATTTTTTTTAGTAGTAAGTACATCGATTTTACCAAAATTTTCGGGTGTCTAAAAATTCGAGATAACACTATGAGAAGAAATGATATGTTTGTACCCTACCCATTCTAAAGGTTTTTCCCAAAAGTCGAAGGGAAAAAAAAAGTTAGAGCGTGATAAGTGTTGCGCCGTTCAGCAGGCGTCAACTTTCGAAATAAGGATTTTTCCCACCTTCCGTCCCTGACTTAGCCCCTCCGCCCCCTCACCAGTCGTTTCCCAATTTTGCGTTCGTATGGTAGGGTTTTGGATTGACTGATTTCATCATTTGGTTTTTTAAGGGCATACTCGACAACGGGGAAATGATTTTTTATCTGGCGGGGAAAAATTATATTTTTAATCTTTAGTCAACTAACAAAAATGCAGAGGGTCGGACGGAAATCTAGCCTTTAGATCTCATTTTTAAGGGCCAGAAATGCGGGAAAAAGTGTTTGGGCTTTTCCCGCCCCCAAGGTCATTTTTTGGGTTTCAACGCCCCGGTTTTAATACGAATTTTTTAAAACCCATACAATTTTTATTATTACAAATTTTCCCCCTAGTAGCCTAGGGGTGTTATTCAAAAAATTATTTTAGTACGTTTAAACATCGTGTCCCTTTAAGCAAAATATACACTGAAACAAGCAACAATATGATTTAAAAAAAACACTTCTTTTGGTAATGTGCATTTTTGGGCCCAAAACCCCTTTTCAAAAATTTTAAAAAAAAGGGTTAAAAAGATCTACAGAAAAGGATGTTAGTACGCCCAAAAATGGCCAAAAAATTTCTTCGATCATAATCCTTCATGGCAACGGTGGGGCCCCAGTGGAAAAATTTTGGAATTTTAAAATGGGGAGATTTTTCCGAAGGGTCATAGCTCAATAATTACAAAGTTTGACAATTTTATTTTAAATTTTTTTGTTACTCCTTTAAAATTTTATTTACCAGTCTGGATAAAATATTTTTTTTTGCTAAAAGGGGGGGAAAACCCCCTTTTAAAAAGGGGTTTAGTCTGGGTTATTGGGGAGGGGCGGGTCGTGAGTTATTATTTTGGGGGTGCAAAAAAATTTCGAAGTCTTATTTTGCGGGAAAAAAAAGGGGTCTGGGGCCCCCGCCCCAGCCTTTCCCGGGGGCCAAATAAATTACAAGGGCATTAATGGTTTTAAAACCCGGAAAAAGGGTTTTAGAGTATATTTTTTTTAATTTATTTGGGCGGGGGGAAAAACTCCCCTATGGTAATTGTTAATTATGGAAAAAAAATCCAAAAAAAAAATTTAAATTTTTATATGCTTTATTTTAAAATTTTTACATTAACCCCAATAAGGCCCTTCATTCTCCGGGGACACTCACCCCACAGCCTCGTGGTTTTTTTTTAATTTTTCGTCGAATGATCGTTTTTAAAAAAACCGTTTAATTTTTTGATCGCCCCTTTTTTTTACCGAAGTCATAAATTTTAAATTTTTACCCCTTTCCCGGGACGATAATAATTTTTAAAAACTTTTTCTCACTTGAAAAAATGCCCGTTAATCTTAAATTCACCCAAACCCCGCGCGGAAAAAACTTCCACGGGGTACTGACCGGAGTGTGTTGGTTTTAATGCATGATGTGGAGCAAAACACCAAGACGTTTGGGGGGGAAAAAATAACAGGTTTTGGGCCCAAAGCACACGTGCGCCCTAACTCAAACATACCAGGGCGTTGTAGATTTTAAAAGATGACCTGAGGCTGGTTTTGCCGGGCCGTCCGTAAAAAAAACCCTGTTAAAAAATGTGCGCCCCATTTTTCCCCCCCGGGGAACCCACAGCGGGAGCCCCCTACTTTTGGGGGGAAGGGAAAGACTCCTGCCGGGAAAATGCCTTTTCTCTGGGGGGACCCAAAAAATCCATACCAAAAAAAATCCAACGGTCATTGGGGGGAAAAAACCCAGTTTGGGTTCGAAACCCCTTTAAAATTTGGGAATTTTGTTCCCGCAAATATTTAGGGGGGGCTCGTGCAAAACCTTTTTTTGCAACCCAAAACACGAGCCGCCTTTTGGGTTTTGTGCATTTGAAGCTCTTTCAAATTGAATTTTGAAACCACAAAAATTTTTTTCCTTTTTTTTTAGAGGGTTTTTAAATTATTTTTAATGCCCCTTTTCAGTGAAAAAACTAAAAACCCAAAAAAGACGATCGGGGAGGACAAAAAATGGAAGCTGTAACCAAAAAAGGGTTTGCACGGGGACTGTAAAAGGAAGGGAAAGGGGAAAAATTTAAATTTTGGGTGCCTATTAATGGAGAATTTTTAAATATTTAAAAGAAATTGAAAGCTAACAAAAAAGGAACACTGTAAGAATTATTTATGTTGATAAAACAAATTTATCCAAAATTTTTTTATCTGGGATGGAAGGGGGTTCAATAATTTTGTAAAAATTTTTGTATTAAAAAAATAAAAACCCCCCAAAACCCCGGCACTTAAATAATTGACACCTTTTTCATGTTTAAAAATTTGTACAAAACATTTAAAAAGATGCAGCATTTAGTTCTTCTTCGGGGGGGAACTTTTAAAACTAGGTGTCCCGGACCCCAACATCCAAAAAACGACCCCCCTCCCAAAAAGTATTTCAATGCGATTTAAGGGAAAGGGGGAGTGTTTCAGACGCTGCGTCTGAAAATGTTAAAACTTTGAAGGGAAACCCGAGGGTTTTAAAATTTAGCTCGAATGTTTTTGCCGAAGAAAAACTGCCCAAAACCCCCCTTTTAGTGTTATTTTGAGGCCCCACTCTCCCTGCCCCCCCTGTGGCTGGATCTGTCCAACCCCGCCCCCTTTATCCCAAATCCACTTCTTTTGACATAATGCTTCATGCATCATTTCCCACAAGCCTAAAAATTTCCCCCCATTTATTAAAGTTTTTGGGGTTTTTAAAAAATAACCCACCCAAATTTGGCTCGACGTTAAGCGCGCGACTCTGGGTTCGTGACGTCCCCGGGTTTTAAAACTCGTCGAGACCGCCGGGAATCCTGGGCTGAATTTTTTTTTTGAGGGTTTTCCTCAGTCGTTAAGCAAATTCAAGGGATTGAGTCCTCTTAAACAGCCCCGGACATCCCCCTTCCCAATTTTCCTTTTTCCGCCAAATACCTAGTTAGACACCTGAAGGGGGGGCATTTAAAATTTCAAAACCCGGGCAGGTTTTCCCCCAAAAGGTTTTTTTTTTTTTATGGAAATACCCAAAGTGAGGGCAAATTTAATTTTAAATTTTTGTAAATTATTTAAAGATAAAAAAGTTTTGATATTATATTTATTTGCCCTAACCAAAAGGTATAAACCACCATCAACGGCCAATGGGTTTTAGGATAGGTACAAAAACCTTTTCCCAAAGGGTTTCTGACTTTTTCCACGTGTTTCGCCCAAACATTCAAAAAATAGTCATGTAACCTCTCTACTTTTCCATTTGTTGGGGTGGTAGGAAAATCGGGGGTTTTTTAAATTTTGTAAAAATCCTAGTTAACGACAGGTTTTTTGCATGGGAAAAAAAGTACAAATTTAGTTCCTGGGCCGTGACTAGCTTCAAAACCCGGGGGAAGCCAAATTTCCTTTTCACAATCTTTTTTTTCAAAATTCCCTTGCCACTGTTTTCCCCGTGTTGTGAGGGTTTTTTGGCTCGCCCCTTACTGTTTTGGTTTCGTTTAAAAAGGTTTATATAGGTGCAGTTTACTTTTATTTTGATAGCAAAATGAAAAAAACCCATGCTCAACTTTTAAAAAAATTTTGGGGACTTCTCAAAAGTTTTCCAATGTGGATAAACGTTGAGTTCACAGCTTTTAGCCTCTCAAAATGTTGAAAACCCTTTTAAGAATTCTTGCATTTGAAATCGAGTTTAAAACGTGGTTACTGACACAGAACAGTAACCCGCACCTTTATTGTTATTATGTAGCTCACCTCCGCTGTCGCCTTTGGCTGGATCTGTCCACAATCCAGTCCTTTACTCCACATATTGTTAGTAATTTAATCAAAGCGCCTGCATCATTGCTGAGGTATTGTAATATAGCTTAGATTTTTAAAATAAAATAAAATGGAGTATAAAAAAATATTATACATCCAGGACCAAGGCAACAAAAAACAACGCAATAATAATATTTCAGTGGTAGACTTAACTCGTGTGGGAGCAGCATGTCATTAAACTAGGAAAAACGCTTAAGTCCCGCCGCGTTGTTGGATGAGCGTAATTGGTGCATTGAGCTGCCATGTGTTACGCGGATTTTCTGTTGTTCTATGCAAAAATCATTACTTAGTCGAAGATTTTTTTTTAAATTAAATAAAATTAAATAAAAATTAATTTAATTTTTTTAATTCATCGTAATTTTAAAAAAAATAAAGAAATCTTAAAATTGAAATTTTCATAAGAAATAATTATTCGATTGCCCTCAAATTTAACACGAGTACATTAATTGATGAAATTAAGGTTCTGTGAAAAAATTATTACAATAGGATAAAGCATGTAGGTGTTATAAGTCAAAGAATTGTTTTAAAAAAAAAAAAAAACGTAAAATTTCGATTTTCATGAGAATAAATTTTTCGATTACGCTCAAATTTCACACGAATATCTTTATTCATAAAATTAAGGTTCTGTGAAAAAATCATTACAATCGAATAAAGCATGTAGGTGTTAGAGGTCGAAGAAATTTTTTAAAAATCGAAAAAAATCGTAAAATTGCGTTTTTTATAAGAAAAATTTTCCCGATTGCGCTCAAAAACGTGGCAGTTCTAAGTTCAGAGATTTCGAAGACCTCCATAAAATTTCATCGCAATCGGAGTATCGGTTTAGCCGGAATCGTGTTAACAGACACACAAAAAAACAAAAAGAAAGAAAGAAAAAAAAAAAAAAAAAAACATTCCGGATTGTTTTCTCCAGTGTAGTGAAATGGAATCTTCGCTTCGCTCGCTACGCTCGCTACGCTCATCCAATAAATTTTTAATTGCAGTTCTTGGGAAACCAAAAAGTTCTTTGCTTCTACTAGGAATGGTTTAATATGGGAATGAATCTGGTTCCAGTTAAATGAAAATTAAAATCCATTTATACTTGTATATCATAAACGTTATTTATCGACAATCATCAATAATAACATTTAAAACGGTTATTTACATTATTAAACTGAAAGACCATTACATTTTTACTTTAAAACATATAAATATTGTGTTTGTGGTTTATAACAGCAGGCAAAAGTGAGAAACGTTGCTCAGAATCACTTTCAATTCAGTGTGTCTTTCTTTACCAAAAGATACCAGTTATTGCAGGCAATCATATTGTTACCATCATAAGTACGTATCCGCATCATTAATGGACCTCTTAAAGCATTAAATCCGGGCGAGTCACCATGTATGTCAAAATCTGCGCGAAATGTATAATTTTGCTGAAACAAAAAATGTAAAGTTGAGGTCCTTATTCCTGACCCCCCTTTTTAATCTCAAATATTCAAACTGCAACGGCTTGTACTTCGTTGTACCGCCCTCTAAACATCCTTCGTTAAAGTCTTATAAGGGGGCTAACTAAATGCCAGACCCATTTTCTTACTATCTACTCGATAATGGTTACAAAAGTTTTTGCTGGATTGTGCTGCACAACTATTTTGTTTTTGGAAATAGTGCAAATTGTTTGTGTTGGTTTTTTGCTTCATTGTTCCATAAAACGTTTTGTTTGAGGTGCCTCAAAGCAACATTTAAAAAATAAAGGATCATTGACCCAATTATCGACAAGATATGTTATATTACTGCCTGGCAATTATTCAAAGCCACTTGTTAAAATCTTTATATCAGTGTTTTTAGTGTGTGGCGCAAACAACACTTTTTACGCCACGTTCCAGCACAAACGAAATAAAAACGATTGCGTGAGTAAAATGGGAAAATTAGGAAAAGAGGGGTCCTATAAGTCGAGATAGCAAACGTGGAATTATCTTATTATTTAATTTGTTTTTAAACTCTACCAACAGTTACATAACTGATTGACAATAATTAAATAAAATTCATTGTTGAAACTTACTATATCAAACTCGCACTGTCTGGGATAAGCTCCAGGCGCGAAGAAAGGGTCTATGAATGTGTTACCCTCCATGATATTTTTACATAGCTCTGGGTACTCGAGGGACAGAATCATCAAGGAATCTCTATATATTTCAACCTTTAACTGAAAAAAAGATAATTATTAGTTAAAATTACTAATACTTTTAATGATTTGCGTATTTTTTTAAACAATTTTATGTGGAATATTTCAGAATCATGATTTGTTGTTAAAATATAAGAAAATATCATAAAACATGTAAGAAAGCATCATCTTGATAAACCTAGGTGCCGAAGCCAGGCCGCGGTATCCTCATGCGCATCATCTAGCAGCCGAGACATGGACGATGTCAGAGTGTCACCTAGCGTCATGAAATGTGAACTTTCTTTGTAAAACTGGCATAATCTAATATACCTTCCTATGTTATGCACTATTTTGTCTGAATCACTCTAGTTTATGTACCGGTACACAATTCAGAGAACCGCCGAGTGAGTGCGCCTTGGACTAGAAGGAGATTCAAAGACTTTAGATAGGTTTTTATCTGAGTTATTTCGGTGAATCTTTCGTAATATCGGTGCTTATACTAACAAGAAGAAACTTTTTAGGCTCTGGAGCAATACTGTCAGCTGGAGAACTAACCAATCAGTCGGACAATCACATCAAAGATTTCTCACGGACTTCAAGCCATGATCCATTTAGACTGACTCGGCGTCTATTTGAACTGGGCGTTTGTACGTTCTTGAAATCCGTGTTTCTAAAGCTTACCTTGGTTAACTTCACGTGTTCGGTTACCCATACCATACTATTAAGATGGAAGTATTCTCCTCTGTTGCTGTGGGTGAGCTTTATGTCCGTATAATATAGGGGACGTGGAAGCCCGGGACATTCTCGGATTGCCTTCGCTACTGCACGCCACTTGTACTAGAAGAGAGTGAAAAGAACATGGGTTATACCCACAGCAACAGAAACATTAATGCCAATTTAATTGATTATTCTAAAACTTAAATATTACAAAATAACAAAATATTGACACTACTGGTTTTGTTTGTTATTGAAATAATTCTCGTTGTTAAATTTATTACGGACCAGATCCACAAAGAGTAGTAAGATTTCGGAGTAAATCCATTAAGCTCTCATTTTTTACACCTGAATAACACAAAAATTTAGACTTTAATTTACTATGTCTCTTTTGGCCTGAAAAAAAGCCAAGGTTAAATTTTAAATTAAAGTAAGTCCAAAAACGCTTAGCCCACTTTTGTAGATACCGAACTGAAAATCAAGTACGCTTACTCAAAAACATTTCCTTCGTTTTTGGTTCACTCCGCCTTTTATTTTAATGAATGTTATCTGCCCATAGGGCAGGAAGGCTAAAGCAGGGCGCGTGTGGCCTTCTGTAGCCTGACACAGTGATTACAGAGTTACAAGTTCAGATTAACATTACAACAAAAGACAACAAGAGAACATGACATTTATAGAGTTAGTCGACGAGACAGGCAAAAGGCCGATAAGGGTACTTAAAGCGGGCGCGAGGCCTGAAGGCTCGTGGACGCAAAACGATGTCGTGAGGTCGTGAAGACGTTGCACGTAAGCAGAGGCTCGAGGATATAAGAGGCTAGATTTAGCAGTTTTGCGTATCGACACCTGTGACTGATTCACTGCTGCTGCTTCACCTGCAAGTTTTCGATTCAGGTCCTGTCCCTAACATAGCGTTTGAAGAAACCTCAGTTCTAGTTGATGGCGGATAACTGGTTCATATATGGCCACGAACAGCTTCTTTTGGTTCAGTGATGGAATCTTATTGTCAATACGTCCTCAAACATTACTCGTCTTCTGTTACAGTGTTGTTTGATGGGTAAAGCGAGACTTCTTCTACTAAAGGTGCCGAGCAGAAACGACGTGCGTCCCAAAGATCATCGAATAACATTGCGCTCGACAGCAACACCATTGTTTCCATTACCCAGGCAGACTTCCTCAGCAACCCACACAACAAGACTCATCTCATTCTCATTCCGTTATTGACACAAAGTTTACGAGAGGTTGGGGTAACTGTTTGCCAAGCAAAGGGTGATGCACACACACTCGTCGTCAGCATGGCCCTTGAAGAGTGTGCTACAGGACGAGATGTTGTAGCGGTCTCAACCAACACTGATGTCCTCGTCATGTTTGTGGCGCGGTCTGACGAAGAATCGAATCTTTAGGTGATTCATCCAGGAACAAGAACAGTGCCAGATGTTTAAATGTTTCTGAAATCCAAGAACAGATTAGAAACATGAAAGAGTTTGCTTTTTTCTCACACAGAAACTACGTCCGCCATTTATGGAAATGGGAAGAAAAAAGCGTGGAAACTGCTCGAGAAGGCAGCAGCGCTGAGGGGCTGCACTGCAGTGTTCAACAACTCATCAGCAACGAAAGAGGAAGTGATTGTGATTGTGTGGCTCGTTGGTCTTGTTGTGGCTCTGGCAGCGTATCTGCTTCCAATGCAGAAGGTCCAGGGTTCGATTCCCGCCAAAGTCAGAAGTTTTTTAACTTCTGATTTGGACTTGAGTCCATCAGTTCTTGTCTTAGGAGTTTGTAAACGGTGACTTTGGAGCCGTCCTAGCAACGAAGCACATAATAAATTCAGAGTTGTGCTGAATCGGCCTTGTTGATTCTGGCGTTGATTCGCAGGTGTTCGCACTGTCCATACCACTGATTGCTGATTCTGCTGATTCTACTAAAAAATAACGATCTTTGGTTGGTTATCGCTCACTCGCCGATTGCGTCGGGGCCTACAGGGTTGGCTTAGTCGCTTTGATTTAAAGTCCCCCACTGAAAATCAGTTAAATATAACTGAGTGGGTAGATTCTAAATACAATTTATTTATTTTTATTTATTTATTTTATTGCAGCAGGCGAGAGTTTCATGATGAAGCTGTACAGCACCGAGGACTTCTCCTGTCTAGATGAGCTCCGTCACTGTAAATACGCTCGTACACTAGCTAGGCAAGCCGTGACAGTTTCCTTTGAGCTGGCCACTCTTCCATGTGTCCAACACTCGCCGCGAACCTACTAGCAGGGTAGCATTTGTTGTACAATTTAATAAAGTTTTTTTGAAAGATGCATTTTAATGTTTTGCGAATTATTCCAGGTTCTGGAGTGGCTACAAAATCCTTTGTGCCACACTGATTGGGGTAAGCGCCAGGTAAAACAAGATCTAGTAGCAGCGCCTATTGATAATGGTACGTGCTCCAGATTATATTTTGAATCTTATTTCATGTGGCTGCAAGTCTGAATGTGCAGCAAGATATACATGCCGTGTTGCTGGTATATCTTGTTCAATGATGTGCGCCCATTGCAGAGGGGCGGATGTGTTTCAACGGTCCACTTCATGAAACAGATGACGATGATCAAGGAAAATGGATAATTACGTAATGTGTGTCTGTGTTTAGTTTTCAACCCAGACATTTTAGAAGTTTTTATACAAATCGAAAAATCGAAAAAATACTCAATCTTAGACCAGTGAAATCATTGTCTAGACCATAACTTCAAAATTGTCGCTTGCTCCCTTTTTGTCCATACAAATGTATGTCAACCATGTTAAATGTTCCACTTACTTTATGGGATTGATACACATACGTAGAATGAACTAAGTTCTAAATTTAATGCTTGAAGGATCCTGTTTAAGCTCTAAGGGATAAAAATTTCACGCCCTTTTTCATGAATAAAATGATGACGCGCACATGGGATGATAGGGAAGTTCTAGTATGTTATTTAGCACCTCATTTCGGACCTTTGTTTCAATTTTCGGCTTTACATTATTTTTTCAAGGTGAAAACCTTTAATTCCTGAGCTTTAAATCTAGGTCTGGGTCCAGAAGTAGGTCGATATTCAAGTCCACGTCTCACAACGTAGAATGTACTTATTCTATGTCAATAACGTATAAAGTACTGTCTCAAAACTCTCGGTTTATTCTTGGCCCAATTCGGCATAATATGGACCTATAGCTGAATCGAAAGTGTACACTCGTTTTAGGTCCGGTTCAAAATGGCTGACAGCGCCAATGAGGGACATAACAAATGAATGCATATTTAAATCTTAGTTGGCATTTAAGTTTTGTTACTTTTTATCGCGTATTTAGACTTTTTAATTTATTTATTTATTGTCAACAACAACAGAGTTACCTCCACAAGTGCGATATAGGTTTTTACATAAGACTAATTAAGTACTAAAGCACAAAAATAAAAGTGGTATAAAAGAAATCAAACAACATCTTAATAGGTCAACTCAGGTGCACAAAATAACATCTTACTAAACGAAATGCAAATAGAAAACTTTGACCATTACAATGTTATACAAGAAAAACTTTTTAAAACATTGAAAATGTAGGTGATTTATGTCAAGATCTGGGTGGATGACACATTGACAAAAAAACACAAAATATAACAGGATTTAAAATAATTTTGTACTAACGAACGAAGCAAAACTTTAATAATATGATTTAAAATATAGAATATAATATAATATAATAATAATATAATATAATATAATATAATATAATATTAAATATAATATAATATAATATAATATAATATAGTATAATATAATATAATATAATATAATATAATATAATATAATAAATTTTATTTTATTTTATTGCCACCAACAACAGAGTTACCTCCACAAGTGCGATATAGGCATTTCATAAAATTAGCTAATACTAAAGCACAAAAATAAAAATAATATCAAAAATCAAACAACATCTAAATATGTCTCAGGTGCACAAAATAACATTATACTAAACGAAATGCAAAAAAATAAAATAAAAATGACGATTACAAAGGTTATAAACCTCAAGAACATATTTTGAAGAAATAGTTTTTAAAACATTGAAAGTTTAGGTGATTAATGTCAAGATCAGGATGGATGACAACTAATTGGTTATACGTATGTTGGATCCGGTTTATTGGTGAATTACTAAAAATGTCTAGTCTGCTTCTGGGAAGATGGAAAGTCTGAAGGTTTCGTGTAAGTCTTGCAGGAACGTGAAAATGTACTGAATGAAGAAGCTGAGAGTCAAAATAATTGTGCAGAAGCTTATACAGAAATATTAGATCTGTATGCTGGCGACGATTTTCGAGTGATGCAAGATTTAAATTCTTGCATAAAGTTGAATAGTTGCATCTATGATAAGTAACATTGGTCTTAATATAATAATATAATAATATAATATAATATATAAATTATGTTATTTAAACTGTACAAGGTAAATCATTGATCTCCAGAAGTTCTTAGATAGTCTTGGAGCTGACACTCGGATGCGAGATTCTCCGGAAAATACATCATAATAATATGCATCCAGCTCTCATGTGTCCGACAACTGGTAAAATGAGGCAAATAATGCTAGATTTTGGTATTATTATACATATTATATTTCAGAAAATGACTGCCTGTTTACGAAGGCATAGTGGATTGTTGTAATAAAGTAGATTAAGAGGGCACGTTCCAGTCAGAATTGAGCACAAATCATTGCTCACGGAAAAGGTATAAGGTTATTTTTTTTTTTTTTTTTATTTTTAAAAAGGTCTTATTGCTAAACTAATAAATTCAGAAGACTTGAGAAAACATGGATTATACAGAAAAGTTATATCATTTGCTATGCTATTTTGTTTTTAGTTCTTTTGATTGCGTTTTTAAGCGGACTTTTACAAAATAGAAGTTTTGATAATACTTTGCATTAATTTGTTCGTTGTATTTTTTAAGAAAGCAAATATGTTTACATATCTAACTCTAACTAAAGGCCATACTAGCTTATACCTAAGCATAATAAAGAAACTTGTAAGATGTTGAACGCGCTATCTTATTTTTATTTTTTTATTTATTTTTTTTTATTTTTTTTAACTCGTTCAACAGCCAGATTTTTTTGCGAGAGTATGTTTTAAGACAAGTCATAGGCAAGAAATGGCTAACGACAGCTGTAAGTTCCCTCTATCTTATTATGTAAATTACTTTCATCATTAATTATATCCTTAGTATATTATGTTCACTTACCCCTTCAGAGAAGACAAACAGACAACAAAGAACGAGCACAGAGAAACCCAGGCGGCCTCCCAACGCGGCCATGTCTTCGCCTAGGAGTGTTCACTGTTGACCTGAGTTGATACCAGTACCTTGGCAGATTTAACCCCTCCCCTTATATATGTTACATTTAACAAGGAATTCCTTCATCAGAATACCTCTTTGTTCGGTTGGAATGCATATACTCTTCTACAACCCTACATGTTACCTACCTACCTACATGTACTATTATAATATTCAATAATTTTCTAGATTTTTCTGAAAAGTATATGTCTGTTGTTAAACATATTAATAATAAATAAATAAATAAATAATAATAATAAAAATATGAAAATAATAGAATAGTGAAATAGAAATAATTACAAACATCCCACACGAAAAGGCATAATTATTTCCTAGTATCACAATATTGAATAAGCACCGAATGGTTCTTCGCATCCGCATTGCTGCACATTAACATTATAGACCACAAAGCTGAGAGAATTGACTCTATGGATCAGGTCGCATCCAAGCAACGATACAAAGAGGCGGACATCCTTGCAATGTCAGGTGGCTACTCTAGCAGAGCTGCAGTCAACAGGTGTTTTCATCCCACTGTCCAAGGTTGCTAGTCCACATCCTGGTTTTAGAGGATAGGACACGCGTTGGAGGGAAATTTCTTCGCTCGGCTGACTGGCTCAACATGTTTGAAATATTGTACAGTATTGTCACTGTGCGACTGGCTCAATATGTTTGAAATATTGAACAGAGTTGTCCCACTGTGTGACTGGCTCAACATGATAGAAATATTGTACAGTATTGTAACACTGTGTGACTGGCTCAACATGTTTAAAAAATGTTACAGTGGTGTCCCATTGTGTGACTGGCTCAACATGTTTGAAATATGTTACAGTGTTGTCACACTGTGTGACTGGCTCAACATGTTTGAAATATGTTACAGTGTTGTCCCACTGTGTGACTGACTCAACATGTTTAAAAAATGTTACAGTGGTGTCCCACTGTGTGACTGTCTCAATATGTTTGAAATATGTTACAGTGGTGTCATTCTGTGTGACTGGCTCAACATGTTTGAATTATGTGTTACAGTGTTGTAACACTGTGTGACTGGCTCAACATGTTTAAAATATGTTACAGTGGTGTCCCACTGTGTGACTGGCTCAACATGTTTGATATGGGTTAAAGTGGGCGCTAAACTGAATCCGCAGCCTCAGCTAGTTCTCTTAACCTAACAAAAAAATCTTACATAATAATATAACATATCATAATAATACTACACAAAAACAACCGTTAAAAATTATTTATTTTTCCTAAAATTTACATGATTTTTTAAGCTTTTCGATCATGAAATTTGAAAAAATTCACGTTTCGGTGGATTTATAAAATCGGCTTTGAAATGCAAATTTGTAGTTTTGCTTAGATACTAGAGCATCATACCAACCTGATCTAAAATCTAAAATCTTAAACACCCCTTCTTGGCAATCAACATAATTATTTCGAACGATCCATTTGCACAAATAACAAAACAAAATGTAAAGGATTTAAAGAAAATTTCGTCTACGTCAATATGGGTCATTAACCAAATCCTTGCTGAACAATTTGAAATATTACGTAGCAAATTTGTAATTTAAATTTATTATGACAATATGTACATTTCATAAACAACAACACAATTTTTAGTGTATATGTCCTTTACGTAATATAAAACCAAGTTTACTATTAGCCCTACTAAAAAAATTAGACATTGTCATTATTAAGAAACACAATATGTAATAAATTGAAAATAATAATTATTAGAAAGTAATAAAATAAGGTGCATTTATTTATACAGTCAATCAATAATATCATGTAACAACATGAAGGCTATTCCACCGCGTTTTTCTATTTTCCAAAATATGCTACTAAGTTAAAATATAGTGAATGGCTTTGAAACATGGCTATTTTAGAAAATCAAAAATATTTTTTCCAAATTTTTCTGATCCGGTACACGGCCAATATAGCCACCTCAAAATAATTTCAAACTTCAATTCGCCAGAGCACACCATTCAACGTACGGTGTTGTGCTTTTGTGACATTAATTTTTAACTGTTTTTCTATGGACTGACTGAGAGAAAACAGATTTATTTTAACAATTGTCTTTCCAGCGAATTTTTCGTTTGGCGGTATTTTTTACCGATTTGTACCGCCAAACGAAAAAATTCGCAGGAAAGACAATTGTTAAAATAAATCTGTTTTCTCTCAGTCAGTCCAAAGAAAAACAGTTAAAAATTAATGTCACAAAAGCACAACACCGTACGTTGAATGGTGTGCTCTGGCGAATTGAAGTTTGAAATTATTTTGAGGTGGCTATATTGGCCGTGTACCGGATCAGAAAAATTTGGAAAAAATATTTTTGATTTTCTAAAATAGCCATGTTTCAAAGTCATTCACTATATTTTGACTTAGTAGCATATTTTGGAAAATAGAAAAACGCGGTAGAATAGCCTTACGTTAATCAATAAGAAAATAGTAGTAGACCGGAACCCACCATTAGTGAGACCCTCCCCCCCCTCTGCGGAGAAATGGAGACCCATATATTATGTTAGGGTGGTTATTTTGGAGTAGAAATCCACTTGTTGGCCAGTTGGCCAGTGGTGGGTGCGGGGTATAGGGGTGCCCAAAGGGGTAATTGTGCTGTTTTTTGTAACAGTTTTTATTTTTTTAGGGCCAAACCGTTCAACAAAATCTATTTTTGACTTTTGATTCGTGTAAGGAATGAAAAATAGAATTTTATTCATATTTTTATTTTCTTGTATGTACCGGAAATAACTTTTTTGAGTTTTCCAAAATCAAAGTCAAAATGGCCCCAGATTGCCCGTTTTGGTTGAAACTGATAAATTATGTTAGGGTGAACATTTGTTATTAGAAATATACTTGTTGGTTAGTTCGCCAGAGGTGGGTGCGGCGTACAGGGCCGTCCAAAAAGTAAATTTTGGGGATGATTTTCATCTGTTTTTATTTTTTTATGCCAAATCGTTTGACAAAATCTATTTTGGACTTAAGATTCGTGTAAGGATTTGAAAATAGAATGTTAAGCATAATTTTATTTTCTCGTATGTCCCGGAAATAACAATTTTGAGTTTTCCAAAATCAAAGTCAAAATAGCCCCAAATTGCCCGTTTTGTTTCAAACTGATAAATTATGGAAAAGTGAATATTTTTTAGTAGAAATTCACTTGTTGGCTAGTTGGCCAGTGGTGGATGCGGCGTACAGGGCCGTCCAAAAAGTAAATTTTGGTGATGATTTTTATCTGTTTTTATTTTTTATGCCAAATTTTGACAAAATCTTTTTTGGGCTTTAATTCGTAGGATTTGAAAATAGAATGTTAAGCATATTTTTATTTTCTCGTATGTCCCGGAAATAACAATTTTGAGTTTTCCAAAATCAAAGTCAAAATGACCCCAAATTGCCCGTTTTGCTTAAAACTGATAAATTATGTTATGGTTGTTATTATTTAGTAGAAATTCACTTGTTGGCCAGTTGGCCAGTGGTGGATGCGGCGTACAGGGGCGTCCAAAAAGTAAATTTTGGAGATGATTTTCAACTGTTTTTATTTTTTAATGCCAAATCGTTTGACAAAATCTATTTTGGGCTTTAGATTCGTGTAAGGATTTGAAAATAGAATGTTAAGCATATTTTTATTTTCTCGTACGTCCCGGAGATAACAATTTTGAGTTTTCCATAATCAAAGTCAAAATGGCCCCAAATTGCCCGTTTTGGTTAAAACTGATAAATCGTGTTAGAGTTTATATTATTTAGTAGAAATCCACTTGTTGGCCAGTTGGCTAGTGGTGGATGCGGCGTACAGGGGCGTCCAAAAAGTAATATTTGGAGATGATTTTTAACCATTTTAATTTTTTTAATGCCAGGTCGTTGTAAAAAATTTAGTTTAGGCTTTAGATTCGAGTGATGATTTGAAAGTAGAATGTTATGCATATTTTTATTTACAAATATTTTATTTTACAAACACTGTGACTAAATCGACCATCGAAGAGCTGCAATCTACACAAGAAGAGGCCGATGGTCGAATGATGCTCCACTGTTGTCATGCAGCATCTCGACACGACGCTAGTTTTAGCATCATTGTTTGTTCTCCTGACACTGACGTATTCATCATCTTATTGAAATACGCGCAGCAAGTAAACCAACAAGTACTTTTAGATACTGGCTTTGGAGACAAAAGAGAAGACTTGTTGACATCAAAAAAGTAATTTCTTAGAGAGGGGCAAAATTATGTGAAGTTCTTACGCCATTTCACGCGTTTACTGGTTGTGACACCACAAGTTCTTTTGTTAGAAGAGGAAAATTTTTGCCTTTAAAACTATTAGAGAAACACCCCTAATTCGAGAACACTATGTTATCTCTTGGCACCTAGGTTACTGTTGAAGAAACTACGTGCGACCAATTAGAAAGATTTGTTTGCCTTATGTATGGGGAGACCAGTACTGCTGATGCAAATGAAACTCGCTACCATCTTTTTCGCAAAGGATTTCAAAAATCATTGTTTAAACCACTGACAAACTACAGCGGCACTGATCTCAGCTTACTACCACCATGCAGATCATCTTTACGGTTGTATATCCTGCGTGAAAATTATCAAGCAATGATATGGCGTAAAGCAACAGATGCAGTGCCCGACATACCTGAGCCCCTAAGTCATGGCTGGTCGGTCACCCCGGATGGACTTCTCTACGCGTGGACCGAAGGCAACGTGCTCCCAAATGAGTAAGTTAATATTTTGGAAACACAAGACAATGCATCCGATGTGGAAGATGATCCCGACGACATCGAGATTGAAAGAGGCAGAGACGTTGTTGAGAGTGAAGATGAAGACAAAGATGAACTAGACTACTGATTACATGACCATCAAACACATCCCCATAGTACTCAATATAATATCTTCATAAATATTACATCATGATATGTACATTTTTATGTCTAAAGTAGGGCAACTTAGGATCATTTTGACTTCTTTTTCCAAAAAGACAAACATTTTATTTCCGGGACACGCAAGAAAGTAAAAAATTTAGATAATATTGTATTAAACATTCTTAACACGAATCAAAAGTAAAAAATAGATTTCGCCCAACGATTCGGCCGCATAAAAATAAAAACTGTTAAAAATCATCCTCCAAATTCACTTTTTGGACGACCCTGTACGCCGCATCCACCACTAGCCAACTAGCAAACAAGTGGATTTCTACTAAATAATATAAAATCTAACACGATTTATCAGTTTTAACCAAAACGGGCAATTTGGGGCCATTTTGACTTTGATTTTGGAAAACTCAAAATTGTTATTTCCGGGACGTACGAGAAAATAAAAATATGCTAAACATTTTATTTTCAAATCCTCACACGAATCTTAAGCCCAAAATAGATTTTGTCAAACGATTTGGCATAAAAAAAAATAAAAACAGTTGAAAATCTATCTCCAAAATTTACTTTTTGGACGCCCCTGTACGCCGCATCCACCACTGGCCAACTGGCCAACAAGTGAATTTCTACTAAATAATAACAACCATAACATAATTTATCAGTTTTAAGCAAAACGGGCAACTTGGGGTCATTTTGACTTTGATTTTGGAAAACTCAAAATTGTTATTTCCGGGACATACGAGAAAATAAAAATATGCTTAACATTCTATTTTCAAATTTTTACACGAATCTAAAGCCCAAAATAGATTTTGTCAAACGATTTGGCATAAAAAAAATAAAAACAGATAAAAATCATCCCCAAATTTACTTTTTGGACGGCCCTGTCGCATCTACCACTGGCCAACTGGCCAACAAGTGGATTTCTACTAACAAATATTCACTTTAACATAATTTATCAGTTTTAAGCAAAACGGGCAATTTGGGGCTATTTTGACTTTGATTTTGGAAAACTCAAAATTGTTATTTCCGGGACATACGAGAAAATAAAAATATGCTTAACATTCTATTTTCAAATCCTTACACGAATCTAAAGTCCAAAATAGATTTTGTCAAACGATTTGGCATAAAAAAAATAAAAACAGATGAAAATCATCCCCAAAATTTACTTTTTGGGCGGCCCTGTACGCCGCACCCACCACTGGCGAACTGGCCAACAAGTGGATTTCTACTAACAAATGTTCACCCTAACATAATTTAACAGTTTTAACCAAAACGGGCAATCTGGGGCCATTTTGACTTTGATTTTGGAAAACTCAAAAAAGTTATTTCCGGTACATACAAGAAAATAAAAATATGTAAAAAATTGTATTTTTCATTCCTTACACGAATCAAAAGTCAAAAATAGATTTCGTTCAACGGTTTGGCCCTAAAAAAATAAAAACAGTTACAAAAAGCAGCACAATTGACCCTTTGGGCACCCCTGTACCCGCACCCACCACTGGCCAACTGGCCAACAAGTGGATTTCTACTCCAAAATAACCACCCTAACATAATATATGGGTCTCCATTTCTCCGCAGGTGGGGGGAGGGTTTCCCTACCTGGGTTCTGGTCTATAGGCTTTTAGAATTAAAGTTTGTTTTAATTTATGTTTGAAACGGTCATGGCTTGTAATGCTTTTAATGGATTCCGGAAGATGGCTATAGATTTATGTAATTAGTTTTAGTTAACTTGCCCAAGTTTTGTGTGATATCAGTTTAGTTGAAAGGGATTTTTTTTACGTGTTTCATGACTATGGCCATTTCATTTACTGAAAAGGTATGTATTTTTTTATTACTAATATTGATTTGAGAATTAATAAACATGAAATTGTAAGGATTTTATGGCGTATAAAAAAGGTTTCCAGTTTTCGATTAAAAAAACAAAGTTCAAATTGCTTGTTTTTGTATTTTAAAAAAACTTTGTTTATGTGGGTCAATAGACCTAAAAATTCAATTCCATAGTTTTTTACGACTCAAATAATGAAAAGTAGCATATTTTGGCTGTACGGATGTTACTTATCTGCCTGAAGGTCCTTGTAGCATAACAAGACGAATTAGTTCTTGGTATTTATGTATTGATATGATCGTGCCATGTTAGATGTTGGTCTATTGTTTAGCCTAGAATTTGATGAAACTTGTGTTATATTTGAATTTACTGAAAAATAGTTAGGTACGGTATTTTATGAAAAGATTTAATCTTCTGAATTGAGTAGAATTGGATAAAGTTATCCCAGAATTGAGCACGAAGCAATGCTTACAGACCCAAGTGACACCTCTGAATCAATTGATTGACTATGGTCCTCGTAATGGCTGGTATGAAGACAAGTGAAGTTTTATCTTCCATCTGACCTGGATCACAACAACAACAAGTCAGGTCAACATTTCGACAGTTTAACATTTTAAATAATTTTCATTTACACAAGCTTTGGAATGAACTGTACAAATATTTCTTGGGTTTCTTATTGACGGTCGGCTAATTATAATATGTTTCATGTGTTATATAATGAAATAACGTGCTCTGAAAGCGATTTGTTCAAATTGTAGCTTGTCACCATAGATATTTAACACCTATAGTAGGCTAGATCCACAGTCTCCAATACGTCCGCACAGGCGCGAGCGTAGGAATTTGAAGCGTCAATCGGCCTAATTCAAGATGGCGATTTGACGTTTTAATTTATGCTATTTTAATGCAATAAAGTATTTTACTGGATTGTTCGATATGGTTTCAGCTTGTGCAGCATGGTATTGAACAAACAGAAACAATACGAAGTAATTGCATAAGGGAATTTAGTAATCATTCGCTGTAAATGGCTAGAATGCTCACCTGTCAACCTGGCGGCAATCTTGAGAACTATTTGGGCTACAAATCGCTCCCATTTACTTAGCATGCAAACTGGAATTTCAAGATGGCTTCTAATTGTCACGGAAGTGGACCACTGACTGCTAATCTAGCCTGCTATAGGTGTTCAATATCTATGCTTGTGACACAGAACGGTGCAAAGACAAACATCAGCATCAGAACATGGTTTGTAACATGAAGGATTGTTTTAATTCAGCATATCCTTCTTGATCTGAGTATAACCCCGGGCGCATGAGACTAACTCTTGTCCATCATAACCCTTGACGTCAATGATGAAAGGCCCGTGCAACAAGTTGGCCCCAGGATTGTTTCCGTGAAGGTCGAAGTTGATGCGGAATGTTATATTTTGCTGCAACAAATTGACAGGTTTCAGTCATAAATGAACTTTTAAGGGCTAACGACTAAACCATTTTTAATTTATAAAACTTTAAATTATATTCAACAGTACAGCATAAAATATGCATGTATTCAAACATTAATCTCATTTATAACAGCAGACACGATATTATTCAAAGTTAAGGCAAACATTATATTTAAAGATAAGAATATTATAAAAACAAAGCGACGGTCATTCTAGATTGAGGCACAATCACCCGACGGCTGTCTTAACAAAGTGCATTAAGCGACCACAATAAGTACGTTTATGAAATCACGATAGGGTAAAATAATATAATTTCTGAATCGTAGTAACAATTACACCTTCGGGAGTGTTTCCCGACTAACCAAATCGAGAAATAAACCCTCGCTCATACCTGCGTAAAGGTAATGACATTATAATTAATGTTTAGTGGTAAGTTCAATGGCAGCAGATATTCGTTGCAGTACTGTTCCATCCATTCAGATGTATAACGCAACTACAATTCAGAGCTGAAAATGTACCCGTCCTGATGGTCTAGTGGTAAAGACGCCTGACTAAATTGCGGGAGATCCATGGTTCGATTCCCGGTTAGGGCGGACTTTTTTTTTTTTTTTTTTTAATTTCTTAATTGTAGTAAATAAGAGGGTAATATGTAACACCGTGCATCTGAAGTTCAGCAAAATGTAATTAACAGTTTACCAAATCGACGTCGATGTCATTTAAAAGAGAATACAGATCAATCAGAGATCAGTATTTGAAATAGGAACAGGGTGAGCACGGCTTACTTCGGCGACCGAGGCCAGAAGAAACAAGGCTAATTCAAAGTAACTTTATAGCAGTTCAACCTACAACACACCTCATAGATATGTGATAATGTGACTTACAACGTCGTACTCGCACTGTCTTGGCAGAGCACCGGGCGCGAACACTGGGTCGGTGTAGACGTTCCCCTCCATGATGGTCTTGCAGGCGTCGGGGAAGCTGACGGACATGACCAGCTGGGGTCGGGCGCCGGCATCTCTGTAGACGACCGTCTTGAACTGAGGACGGCAATCATAATAGACACTTTGCAGTCAGACACACTAGGAGCAGGTTGCTGTTTCTCTGTGCATACAAGACTGTGCCCGAGATGTGTTCTGGCAGGGGGTTTGGACTCAACATCAATCCAGGGCAGGAGAGCTAGACTCCCCATTCAATAACGCGTAGAGGACAGATTTCACTGTTGCACAGTGTTGCATGATACGAGAGTGCTCATGCTTGACCCTCAGTATTGTCACGAAAAGGACTACAGTAATTTTCTGGAATTATTCGTGTGAATTCTCACATGAACTTAATTTCCTATAATTTAGAAAGTCAATGTGGTCGGCTGCTTTTTATCTTTATGAGTAAGCTATTTTCATCATTTTGCTGTTAATCATTAAGCAACAGATTATATTATATAAGTTTTTGAAGGTAGAATCGCTAAGCTTGTATTTTTATGCATCATTGTGCTTATTTTGAAGCTAAGGTGTTATAAATATTTTGTGTTTGGTCAAGTTAACGGATTTTCGTAACCATTACAATAAGCCTATACTTTTGGAACAGTACCTGAGTGAACTTGACACGTTTGGTGAATACTGCAATACCATTTAAGTGGAAGAATTCCCCTCGATGGCTGTAGGTTATCTTTGTTTCCATCAACTCCAGTGGAAGAGTAGGCCCATTACAGCGACGATGAGCTTTTAAGATCGCTCGCCACTTGTCCTAGCAGAGAGAGAGAACATCAGGTTACACTAGATACACTAACAGCTGCACAGCAGCTCAGCATAAGTATCTAGTCTAGTCTAGTGGACCCTGGATAACATTAGGCTATACTCAAAATAATGAAGGGACTTCCATGATCGTCCTATCTTGATTATGTTTATTAAATGAAAACAAACTTTCGAAAAAAGTTCTCAATTACGAATGATTAACAAATATGCGCTATACAAAATACGAGGATCTTTATTTGGCTTAGTTATTTGCTTGAATTCCCTTGAGACGTTGATTTATGAACCATTTATGTAATTAAAAACAACTCCGAATATCCTTAAATTTGGTCAAAATGCATTTTTGTAAAACTCCCCAAAATCGCTGTCAAACGTACAGAACAATGAATTGCATAGGAGCTTAGACCTAACTTTCCCCTACTATTCAGAATTTATTTGTGTATTCTATCTCCAACCATTTGGCACTGAGTACTTATTCTGTGAGCAATATTTTTTGCTCAATACTGACCGCGATGTGCTCTCACAGA
This sequence comes from Sweltsa coloradensis, assembly GCA_024449915.1. Taxonomy (NCBI): domain Eukaryota; kingdom Metazoa; phylum Arthropoda; class Insecta; order Plecoptera; family Chloroperlidae; genus Sweltsa; species Sweltsa coloradensis. Next base: position 193,028 of record JAMZAV010002547.1, read on the forward strand.
CACGTAAACTACCTCTCCGCATTGCACTGCAGTTCTTTCGTCAGCCAATCAGGAGCTACTTGCGTCATGTGCAGTGCAGAGCTGCACAGTTGTGCACTGCACTGCACAGCACGACAACCTTAACCTCCATACCTTGTAATTGTGAAATATAACAAAATTGCTTTGACTTTATGTTAGGGGATTCATGTAATCGTCCTTCATCGTCATCTATCACCATTAGTTGTCTGAAAATTGCCTAAGTGCGTTTAAAAGAGACGCCAAGCAATAAAAATTAATCAAACCATGATTTGCTTTACAAACTACTACTTTAATTAATTTTTTATTGATACGTTATTTTCTATTTCCAAATGTTGCCCACTCATTCAAGAAATAAGTAACTTTTTACGATTATTGATATTCTTGAATTAATTGTCACTTGAATGTAATTTGTATAATCATTGTTAGTAATTAGTTTTGTAAGCCATAAATGTTAACTTTGTATGTCTTGGCAAAAATACAACCAATGTACTTACAATAATGTGCAAAGTTAGTTCCATCTTCTTCTCAATAATCAACACAAGAATCAACTATCTATCAGCCCACACAGCCAACTACGTTTACCTGCACACGGCCCGCAATATATGTTTACTTGGCCGTTTCGACCACTTTTATCTTGTAGATGGGATTTCATATTACTTTATCTTCCGAAATGTTTAAATTTGTTCCACCCACTGCCAACCTAACCACACGTTATTGACAGTTTTGGGTTTTCGAAACATGCGTTCCTGAGATATGATGCCCATATATTTGCAAAGTTTTACGGGTTTTTCCTTTGCCAGCAATAATTTGTGGTCGTCTTACAGACCAAACCCTCTATGGATTGTGTCCATCAAATACCTAAATAGTTTTGTTGTGTGGAGTCTATTACCATTTATGTAGCCAGAACGAGACAAGTTAAGGCCTTTATTGCTTTCAAATCTATGAAAGACAACATTCGTGTGTTCAAACTCACCCCCTTAGATAAGACAAGGACACAGCAGAGAACGAGCCCAACAATACACAGACGTCTTCCTAATGTGGCCATGTCTTGGTCTTCAAGTTAAAACTGTTGCCTTCACTTGATACCAGTAACTTTACAGCTTTAACTCAACTATCATATACATATACCAAATACACTCTATCTCTCCTAAGAGTACTGCTTGGAATGTAGTCATAATCACATCCCAACCAGGTATTGTAGAATAATAACTAACATCCTGCGAGGTGTATCAATACGAGTATGACAATATTAAATAACATTCCGTGTATTCTCAGCCAGGAAGATATGATATCTGTGTAATCACACATCTTCTATGGAGCAGATCGCATCCAAGCAACGAGACAAAGAGGCGGACATCCTTGCAATGTCAGGTGGATTCTCTGACAGAGCTGCAGTCAACAGGTGTTTTCATCACTGTCCAAGGTTGCTCGTATTTCTATTCATCTCCACTTCCTGGTTTTAGAGGAGTTGTTGAGGCTGGCGCGAGATTTAGATGATTGCAGCTGAATAATTACTATTATCAGTAACTAATTATACTAGAATGTTAATAAGAACCTTTCTATTGATGTCATTACTTGGTTGCTTAGAAATTGTCCTGTTGAATCGAGTTGCATATCTATTCCAAAACTTGAGTTTTTAAACAAAAATAAGAGATTATGAGTTTGTTCTATTATTTATTTATTAGTTTGTATACTTTTATTTAAAAATAAATGTGAATTTTTTGGTCTATTGTTGTTGTTTTTTTTTATTTTTTTTTTTAATTGTCTACTTGATTATTTCTTTGGTGAATAATTCATTAGTGGGCATACATAATTTCTCATTGACCGATGGTCCTACATTTGTTTTAGATCCTCCTATTTCAACAAGGTGTGCATAATGAATTTTGAAAATAAATAAAATTAGACTTATTGGTAAAGGGTAGAAAAATTTGATAGCATTTTTTTTAAATATCACATTCCATGCCTTCCCATTTTTGGGTAGTGTTTTGGCAAAACTTTGAAGGTAGCGTTGCTGGTCTGAAGTGGTTATTAAATCGCTTGTGATGCTTTGTACTTTTAGAGAAGGTTAGGCCTAACCAAATAAGTTCATCTTACAAGTGCAAATTGTTCAAACTATGTGCAAACTAGGTTACCATCTTAGCTGGACTCTACCCCTGTTGCACTAACAATGAAAAAAATGGAGCTTAGAATTGTGTCAACTTTACTTTTCGTTTGAACAAAATATTTATGGAACGTAGAATCAGGTCAGTACTTTGGTGTCACTTTCCCCGTCTGGGCCCGAGGTAGAGTAAGGTCCAGCTTAGGTAGGGGGAGAAAAAGGAATGTTACACTTACCAGGTACTCAACACATAGTTCGCTCACTCGTCTAACAACGACTTTGGTGTTTTCCTAGTTAATAATTGTCTTTTACACAATCTTAGGAAATAATTACAATCAATACTTTATGGTTGCTTCTTGACGGTCGGCTAATAATATGTGTATGTATAAAAGAGACAATTTTGTACACATTCTAGCTTGACACACACCATGGTTCATAGTTCGTGCTTTTATTATGAAAACAATAACATTGTCTTAAAACATTATGTAAAAGTGGCATGTTGCATGGTCAATGTTATAAAATTTTACTCCTCACCAAGTAGTTGTAGAAGTAAATATTTTATTTCTCAGAGCAAAACAGAATACACGTAAAGGCACACATATTACATAAACAAGATAATATACTGTTTGAAATTTACCATTTTGGGAGTTGGGAAAGCGTCAGTAAATGAGTGTTTTATATGTTAGTTGTAAGAATTGCAAGTATAATAAAATCCAGGAATAAAAATGAAAACTCAACGTCTAGATTCAACCACAAACAAAGGTGCCAACCACAACCACATGTGACAATCGATAGAGCTGCAAGGCGTTCCAGAATAGACCAGTGCATTCTGCATCAGAATCTGGTTTGTCCAGCTCACCCAACAGTCTAAAGCACCAGAAACTTTCAGAGAATTTGGTTTAATTCAACATATCCTTCTTTAACAAAACATAATAATTGTCGCATGTAATTAACTCTTCATCATTATAACCTTTGATCTCAAGAATCAAAGGCCCGCGCATCAAAGATACCGCAGGCGAGTTTCCATGAAGGTCGTAGTCCCAACGGAAGGTGACGTTTTGCTGCAACACAATGTCAGGTTCAGTCAGGAATGAACTTTTAAGGTGGTGTTCATCAAAACCATCTAAATATTATCCAACTTCCATTTTGTACAAAATATTATATATTTATTTATTATTATCTAATATATTGTATATTATACAACAGTACAGCATGGAATAAACTTATATTTAAGCGAGCGAAGCGTGCGTTTCCATTTGACTCTGCCGGAAAAATTTGTCACTGGTTTTGTTTTGTTTTGTTTTTTTGTTTTTGTATGTCTCGCCATAACGTTCGAACGGAGGCTCGGATCAAGTTGAAATTTGGACCATCCGCAAGCTTCGTTCTCGATTGAATGGCATTAGTTTTGTGGCAAAATCGTTCAAAAAGTTAAAAGGTTACATTAAAGTTTATCGAAAGTTATTTTTCAAATAAACGGCGACAAAATCTGAGGTGGCCAAATCATTTAGAATGTCCGTCCGGTCACAAATATGTTAATTTTATTTTGATCCGATAAGTAGTGTAGATGGAAATTACATTTTAACAAAAGTAACGTTACCATGGCAACGAGTTTGTATGTCTCGCCATAACGTTCAAACGGAAGCTCGGATCGAGTTGAAATTTGGACCATCGATTCGATCTGTATTGAATGCCATTCGTTTTGTGACAATATCGTTCAAAAAGTTACAAAGTTACATTAAAGTTAATCGAAAGTTTTTTTTAAACTAAATGGCGACAAAATCTGAGGTGGCCAAATCATTTAGAATGCCCGTCCGGTCACGAATATGTTATTTTATTTTGATCCGATAAGTAGTGTAGATGGAAATTAGATTTTAACAAAAGTTATGTAAAAGTTTATGGCAACGAAAAGTCGCACGCGGTTGCTGGCCACTATGCACTGCCACCTAGACGTAATCAAAATACTATCGAGGAAGCAGTGTATTATTTGTTATCACAGAGTTATAATAGTTTTCCTAAAGAAATGATGTCAAGGTCCTCTAGATGGCGGTGGATTTTATCCACAAAGTAAAGGTTTACCCACGGGTTTACCCAAATACTTTGCCAATAATAAATAATATTGGAAACATGGCCCCGTGGACAGCAAACGTCTTAAATTTTAAATTTAAAGAAAATGTGCAATGTGGGTCTAGCTATAGGGTGTGTCTGAATATTATTCTAAGTCTAGGTCCAGGTCTAGGTCCAAATTTAAGTCCACGTCTACAACGTAGAATGTTCTAATTATCTGTCAATGGCGTATGAAGTACTGTCTGAAAAGTCTAAGTCTAGGTCCATTCTTGGTCCAAGTCGACAAATAGACCGAACAATCGAAAGTGTACACTCGTTTTAGGTCCGATTCAAAATGGCCGTCCGCGACAATGAGAGAAACAACAAACGAACGCATTTTTAAATAAAGGTAAACATTTAAGTTTTGTTTCTTTTTATAACGTATTTAATTGGTTTTACTATATATACACATACTTTTAATAATCAAATACTTTACAAAGGACTCTCGAATGAACACCTTACCTAACTTTAGGTAGTGTTGACGTTGCCCGGCAGGCAGCTCTACTGTAGACTAGTATAGCACTTTAACATTGAGTTGGACTTGGACCTACACATTGACTTGGACGTGCTCGCTTATCAACGCGTCTAACTGAGCGTTTCCTATGGTCGAGCGGCCAGGCGGCCCGGAGACGCTTATTTCGATGAGGTACCCCTACCGGCGGTAGAACAAGATGATATTATACTTTTTAGAAAGATTACTTCAAAATACATACGATAAGCCGTATCCGAGAAAAATCCATCTTGTTCTACATGCCGTTTTGGCACTTTGAGTGCGTCTCGACGCTTCCGCACGGCGCTTCACTCTTTTGATCATTATTGAACCTTCCAAGAGAATGGCCTTGCACTAATCTGCTGCTATATTCATTAGTGTGAGGCTTAATGAAGAGTAAAAGAGACTCAGATTTCTTTACCAATTGTGACAGTATACACAAATGTGTGCAAACGTTACGTTAATGATGCTATGATTCTTTCGATGGACTTGGTGTTTGTGCCTACTTTTATCCCAAGATATCCTCTCATCTCTAGCATTGTGTCATAACCTAATAGCACAATCCAAATATGTAAGAACACCTCTTGCTTTAGGAGTGTTCGTGCATCATGAGTTTGGGAGCAAAACTTTTTTGCACATTTTGCATTCTCCATTGGATGTACGTAGTTGTTTTTACGACAATATTCCCAGGTTTGAGACGTATGTTGCTAACTGCCAGTTAGTACTTGAAGATGACTTGTTCGTACCTCATGGTTTTAATTTCTTCAACCAAGAAGAAACCATTGACGGTAAAAACCCAACTCATGACACAGTCGTCGTGCTATATTAAAGAACTGTGGTGAATTAAAATTCCAAATTGGCAGTAACAAAATTCTGGCATCATAAGAATCAAATATCAGATAAAATACATTATACTTCAATATGATAAACCCCACGCCGAACCACGAGAATTTACAGACAAAACTTTGATGAGGAGAGCTATCTTTAATCACAAATCAAGTGCCTAGTTTGAAAAATGTGTCGCTTATCCACCGATTTATATAGTGATATTTCAATATTCCATCATCATGGGGAGGCTTTCAACGCTTCAACATCATCAACATCAGTCTTCTGACGTTTTCTTCATATACACTGCACTTCTCAACCTCGGTAACGTTGCTTAGAAGATCGACCAAACTCATATTATGGCCACTGCAGATCTTGCCATAAACAGCAATGAACTGAAAATCTTATGGAGTAAACCGGAGTAAACCATGCTGCTCTCTCCTGTTAAATAAGAATGCGTTTAGGTGGCATGCATTTGACATAGGCGTTTTTGGCCAGTATAAAATCAATGTTTGGTGATGGAGGACTTACCAACTAATAACTATACTGGGAATATATGCTGATGTGACTGCCAATCTCTTCTGCAAGGTTAACAACTAAATCGTGGTGTACGAGTTATTAAAACGTAATGGAAGCTCTTATGCATTTGTTTATGAAAGCAGCTCAAACCTGGTCAGAGTGCAACGACATGCCTTGGTTATATATTACCACCAAATAACAAAACATAATTGCAATCACAATGCAAGTCTATGGATGGGCATGTTTGTGTGCACTTTCAAAATATACTTGAACATGATTTGTTAAAGATATTACTGTATTGTCATTTTCGAAAGCTGGAAGTGAATTTTCTCACACATTTAAATTTTCTCTAACTAAAACTACGGATAAATAAATATGAAGCCCTAATGAACCGCTACAGATGATAATGCGTTTCAACTGCATGCTAAGAGGGCCAAATTTCATTGCTTGGTATGGTGTTAGGATGGTGTTAGAGCCATGTTGCAAATCCGTTATTGCAGTCATTCGACTACGGTTGGAGAACATACAACGTCTTATAATATTGTATTTTCGTCAACAAATCACACATCTTTATAGTAGTGACAAGCAGTGTGAAACAGACAAGTGCCAATGCAAACGAGCTTTGTATCAGTGCTTGTGGGTTAGTTAGTTAGTTATTGGAGTTTAAGGGCACAAAACACGCTTGTGGGTGTGATGGAAATTGGAGAAATGTAAATAAAACTGAATGTATACAAAGCATGCAAATTATAATACTGTAAAGATTGAAAAACGCAAACTATAACGTAATGTTGTATATTTATGTAAGTAATAGCTGGAACACAATTATTTACAGAAAATCCAAGGTAGAACACGAGAGACGAGATTCAAAGATCTATATTACACTCTTTAGAATCCATCCATAACTAAAAATGGTTAAAATATTCTCTAAAATAATCCTATGCGTAAAAATAATTTAGCACAGAGATGTCTGCAACTCGAGAATGGTGAGCAAAACTTACTTATTAATAACAACAATAAGGTAAAGCCTATACAGTATTAATAAAATTACCCTTCATATTTAAATTTTAATATTTCATTCATTTTATGGGAACATAACAAATGTTTTTGGTGTCTTTATATTACGTTCCAGTAAAAGCCACACAAGGATGCCATACTCACTTTAACATGCCTATACGTGCTACACCCTAAATTAATATTTGACGTGATGTGTGTCACAATTTTTTAGTAATTGATTTAAATTCTTACATTTTTAATTGATTTAAAAGTTTGATTGCGAATTTTTCTCTTATATGTGTTCTGTTCAGCGCCCGGACCTCACAGTGAACACTGCGAGACAGCGGAAGTAAATAAGACGCGCGGCCGAACAAACGCATGTCATGCACAATCTCAGTGACTTTGTGTAACTATCTGTGCATTGTAGTATTATAACACATGTGACAGCATGCGCTTAAGACTGATAAACCAACAACACGTGTACAACTCTTCTCGTTAAATGACATTGAATATCCAAGTAAAATTGATAAAAAGTCACATTTTTGCGTTGTAGGCCAATTTAAATTCTCTACAATATTTTTAATGGGTTAATGTGGGTATTCACTCGAAAGGGCTATTCTTCGTCTAAACAATGGTACTAAGTTTATTAATGTATCCTTTTTGGTTTGGAAAGAATGATCAAAAGAGTGAAGCGCCATGCGGAAGCGTCGCGACGCACTCAAAGTGCCAAAACGGCATGTAGAACAAAATGTGTTTTTCTCGGATACGGCTTATCGTATGTATTTTGGAGTAATCTTTCTAAAAAGTATAACATCATCTTGTTCTACCGCCGGTAGGGGTCCAACTTTCATAACTTGCCGATTGCCGCTGCACCACTAGTAGTATATTGTTTCCTTTACACTAAAACCCTAAATGTGAGGTGTTTCTTGCTCTTCTAATGGTAAATAATAAATAACAGAAACAAATCCATACAATGAAGTCTCATAAAATAGTTTGTAATACATTGCTTAACTATTTCTCAATAGGTTTCAAAATCATTATTTATAGCAAAATTAGTATTTTGTAGCATCAAAAATGTAACAAGCTAAAACACTTATCTCAAATAATAGCCAACTAGAGAAAGGTGCTTGAAGTAGGCACAACAAACACATTAAACTCGCTAACTCCGGCATCCGACGCCATAATCAACAAGGAAAATTTAAAACAACTTTAAAGACATATATTTTCGACCGATATCCGCAATCAGAACCCCTCAAACCATGCCACTGAAAGCGGCCGCCATGTTCCAATGAGGTCTTCCACCGCCCGCCAAGAAGAGACGGGAGTAAACTAAACACTTTCTACTAAAAACTCATTTTTGCCACCCACCCACATCACACTGACAATTATCTGGCGGATGATCCGCTATTCCCCAAATTAAACCCCCCATTTCCAATCAAACAGTCTGTCAAATCCACGACTCGGTGTTTTCATTATCAGGGCAACCCCATCAATCAATAGGGAAGCCTCACGTGACGTCACAGCTCGCCGGCAAGTGGCCGCGAATCGAACTGATGGACAAGCAGCCTCATTTCGCAAGTTGACGCCTGGTGAACGGCTCAACAAAGATCACGCTCTAACTTTTATCCTATTCATTATTTGGACAAAACTTAAGAGAAATAATATTTAGCAAACATATGATTCCTTCTAATGGCGATTATCTCGAACTTTTTAACAGAACCGTTAGCTTGTTATAACAAGTTACGCATTATAAATGCAAATTATCAACAACTTTAAGTCTTCTCAACTCCAATTGATAAAAAAACTACTGATCGGATTTCAACAAGAATTCTCTCTAAATATGCATCCAACTAATAAGAAAAGAAATAAGTTTACTTTCTCGATAGAAAATGCACTGAACGAAATTTTACAGCAGAGCGTGCAGTTTTTCACGGCGCATCCGCACGTCAAAGCGCGTATTTTAGATGAAAACACATACCATGCATATTGCCATATGCTATAAATTTTCGTTCTGTGCACTTTCTATCTAGAAAGTTTATTTATTTCTTGTCTAAACAGTCCGATGAATATTTTGAAAGAGGTCTTGTCAAAATCCGATCACTAGGTTTTTGTCAATTGAAGTTGTTTTATTTAATTTCATAAAAAACAAGTAACAGTTTTAAATGTTATTTCAATACGCACATCGATATAACACGTTAACGTCTGTCTAAAAATTCAAAATAATCGCTATTAGAAGGAATGATATATTTGCTAAATATTATTCCTCTTAAGTTTTTTCCCAATAATGAATAGGGTAAAAGTTAGAGTGTGATAAGTTGTGCGACGTTCAGCAGGCGTCCACTTGCGAAACGATGGTTGCTTGTCCATCAGTTGGGCTCTAGGCGGAGAATACCCCTCATTCCCCTCGATTTGTGACGTAGGTGCTAGTAGCCTATAAACATAAATAAAAAATAATTTTAATTTGGACCGAGTAAATGTTACTTACAACGTCGAGGTGGCACTGTTTTGGTAAACCACCGGGTGCGAAGATTGGGTCAATGAAGTCGTTGCCCTCAAAGATTGTCTTGCATAAGTCGGGGTACGTGAACTGCACTAGCAGCACGGGCGAAGCACCTGCATCCCTGAAGAGGTTCATCTTGAACTGAAGAGAGGATAATAGTTTACACTTAGAAGTAAGCAAATTAAAAAGTAATAATTAATATAAAATCGTATTTAGACTCTACCAACTGAGTCACAAAACTGATTTTCAGTGGGTTACATTCAATTTAAAGCAGACCAAGCTGACCCTGTAGGCACCGATTCCATCGACAAGCGAACAATGATCATCTAGAGAATGGTATAACTAAGTAGAAAGCACCAACCAAGAAAGCTGGACAAGAATCCAACCGCGGACAGTGAAAGAATCAACAATGCAATTCTGTGCCAAATTACGAGGACGGTTCCAAAGTCACCGTTTACACATTCTTAGCTAAGAACTGATGGACTTATATCAAAATCAGAAGTTATAAAACTTCTCCCTAGAGCCGGAATCGAACTGTAAAGTTTCTGCAGTGGCTGCGCCTCTGACCACAAGACCAACAAGCCCCACGTCACGCTAGGCGCAGGTTGCTGTAACTCTCTGCTTACTAGACGGTGCCTCAGCTGGAGTCGGACAGGGGGGCCAGACCCCCATTTAATAACACGAAGTTGCCATAGTTCAGTGTTGCACGTCGCGTCGTTGCATGATTCGAGAGTGATCATGCTTGACCCTCAGTATTTAGTCATTTTTTGGTTTTATTCGCGTGAATTCTTCTATATGGTCCAATTTGCCTCGGATTAGGAAAGATTTTTTTATGTTGTCGTCATTCAAATCATGGATTTTAATTTTGAACGTTTCCACCAAACCGTTGATCTTACGATAAAACCGAATAAACCTGCGTGTTCTCATAGATTTAAACATTGATATATAGTATGTATGCAAATTTGCATGTGAAAAATCTGTGCACCTGGAATAAATTCCCGAAGTTGACCAAAATGGAGAAAATTATTGTGAATTACCTATTTTTTATTCAAAATCATTTAAATAGTTTAAGAATACGCGTAGGGTACTGGATATCATTGAATTATTCTTTATTAACGGTAGTGTGAAATTTGATAACGATGTTATAAACATTTAGTCGGAAAAAATACAAAACAGAAAGCAGAGCGCCTTAGCTCGTCTCCGGACCAGCGTCAGCGACCCCTCTCAATCATAAAGCAACAGATTGGGTACAAGTTTTTGAAGACATTTTCGATGTACTTGTATTTGTATGCTTCATTGTGCTTATTTTGAAGCAAGGAGCTATACAGCACATAATGTGTGTTTGGTCAAGTCAATGGATCTTTGTACCTATGACAAATAAGCTTATACTTTTGGTACAATACCTGAGTGAAGTTGAAAGGTTTGGAGATCACAGCAATGCCATTTAAGTGGGAGAATTCCCCTCTATGGCTGTAGGTGATCTTTGTTTCCATCAATTCCATTGCCATGGTAGGCCCATTACAGCGACGATGCGCTCTGAAAATCGCTCGCCACTTGTCCTAGCAGAGAGAGAGAGAGAGAGAGAGAGAGAGAGAGAGAGAGAGAGATAATATCAGCTTCCACTAGATACGCTAACAGCTGCACAGCAGCTCAGCATTCAGGTTCCACTCAAGGCTCTAGCACTCCATAGCGGCATTCCACGGAAACTTATTGCTTATTGGACACGGGAACGGTGGCCATTTTAGGGGGATTCAAAATCAAATCAAAGACACGCCGATCAAGAATAATCTGTAATCATGGTTGCATCATGTTGCGTATATAATACGTTACTTATAACACTAAACTTAACAAGCACCATCTATATTTTATGTTGTGTGGAGTCCATTAAGGATACCATTGATTTAACCAGAACGAGACTATAGCTAGGCCTATGTTGCTTTAAAATCCATGAAATACAACATTCATGTATTCAAACTCACCACCTTAGATAAGACAAGGGCACAGCAAAGAACGAGCCCAACAATACACAGATGTCTACCCAATGTTGCTTTGTCTTAGTCTTCTAGTTAAAACTGTTGCTTTTACTTGACACCAGTACGGTAACGGTGACAGCTTAAACACAACTTTCATATACATAACAAATAGAGTATATCTCTTCTTTGGGTTCTGTTTAGCTTGCAGTCAATATCCATTCCCACTCAGGTATTGTAGAATAATTAATTACATCCTGCGAGGTTTATCAACACGAGTATCACAATGTTGAATAATATTCAGTGTATTCTCAGCTAGGAAGATACATCAGTATAATCGCGTCGCTTTTATTGAGCAGGTCGCATCCAAGCTATGATACAAAGAGGCGGACATCCTTGCAATGTCAGGTGGCTACTCTAGCAGAGCTGCAGTCAACAGGTGTTTTCATCCCACTGTCCAAGGTTGCTAGTCTCTGTTCTTCTCCACATCCTGGTCGCTGAGAGTAGCGTGTTAAAAGAGCACGCGAATAGAGTGGGCTGCTAAATATTTACCAGATTATTTTATTTTTATTATTATTTTTATTATTATTATTATTTCTTTATTTGATGTATTTCATACAAACTCGGTTAAATCGGAGCTAACATGTTGTAAGGACTTACGTCAAGTACTTCCATGTGTTTTAAATCAAATTATAATAATTCATTTATAATATTGTTTGATGTTTTCTTTCTTGTGTGTACGGTCGAGGCCGATTTCTCGTCGCCATCCTAATATTTGCTCTTCGGACTATGAGAAACCACGAAAACCATGTCAGGATGGAAGTTGTCTCGGAATCTCGAAGTATCATTCTTAGTTTAGAGATGTACGAACTATTCTACACGTGTTGAGTAATATTGCCTTTTGAGTCTCGATGTATACATTGGGTTGAAGATCTAGTTTTTTAATGCTTTCATGTAGCTACTTCGGTATGATGCCGTTTGCCGATATAACGAATGGAATTGTATTTACCTTTTTCTGTTTCCACATCTTTTTGATCTCAATTGCAAGTTCACTAAACTTGTCAATTTTTTTCTTCCATGTAGTCTCGACGTTATGGCACTTTGGGACAGCAACGTCAATAAGGGGAGTTTCTTGTTTCTTCTTGTCATTAATTATTAAATCCGGTCTGTTGTAATGCAAACTTTGGTCTGTTACAACTGTGTGGTCGTAATACAATTTGAAATCTTTACTATCTAGTACTTTCTCTGGTTTGTTTTTGTAGTAAGGTGTATGTGTATCAATGAGGTTGTACTTGATTGCTAGTTTTTGATGAATAATGTTAGCTACTTGGTTATGTCTGAGAGTTAATCTGTTTGACATAGTGACTGGCACCCGGATATGATGTATTCGATTGCTTCTCCCCTTACATTACATTTTCTACATTGACCGTTTACAGTCGCATCTTGTATAATGTATTTTTTATGATTTTTCGTTGCAATCACTCTGTCTTAAATTAGCCATCATAAAACCTTCTGTTTCTCCAAATAGTGTCCCGATGTTTAACCACCTATTTGATGCTTTAATATCTACGTGTCCTTTGTGAAGTTCATCATAATGTCTCTTGTGTAGTGTCTTTTCTGAGAGACGTAACTCTTTTGCATGGTCAGTAATGTGTTTCCCTTGTAGATTGACATTTTCGTTTGCTAGATTGAGTGGAGTTAATGATTTGTCAGCTAGCACTACAGCCGTATGCAGAGTTGATTGGTTGCTCTTATTATTTTATTTTTTTCTTAAAATGCCTAATTGTTTATAATATGAGTTATTCAGATCAATTAGGGCCTCGTCCTCCTTGTTCTCTTGGAAGTGGCAATCTCTCTATTGCTGATTTTTTATGATGCATTCTGTGTTTGGTAAGTGTAGTACGAGTTAATATTTCCAACGCGTGGATGTCTGTCTGCGTCCATTTAATGATTCCAAATGAACATGTCAGTACTGGTATAGCATATGTATTTATTGCTGTGATGTTGCTTTTACCGTTTAGTTGCGTCTTAAGGATAGATTTTAGTCGTTTCTTGTAGGTATTTATCAATTTTGCTTTCATTACTTTATGTTCAATTCTGGCAGCTTGTGAGAATCCAATATATTTGTATACTTCGTTATCGTCCATTACTCCAATACCATTTCCATCATCTAGCTGGAACTCTTCTGCTTGCGTTACCTTACCCTTTTCGATAAGAAGTGTCTTACATTTGTCTACTCAAAACTCCATGCAGATATCTTGACTTAATTCTAATGTTGTATTGATTAACCTGTTTAGTTGAACAGAATTTGATGCATATAACTTAAGGTCATCCATGAAGAATAGGTGAGAAATTGTGTGACATACCATATTATTGTCCTTAATTTTAAATCAGTATGGTGATTTATTAAGCATGTGCAACAAGGGTTTCATGACAGACAAAACCATAATGCGCTAAATGAGTCACCTTGAAAAATGACACTTTTAATTTGGATTGGATCTGTAGTTATCTGTTGGTTTTTCATATTTAGTTTCAGTGTTGTTCTCCGACACCTTCTCGCGGTTTGGCCCGTGAATAGGGGAGTTTCACTCCCTGAAACTAATGGCGAGCTCTGGGTCGTCGTCGGGGAACCCCTTCCCTTTGACTACCTCCCCGACGGCGACGACAATGACAACACGGACGGATGACACAGACGGAGACGACCACGACGTGGGGGAACCTTTGCCCTCCCCATATGCTTGTGGCTGGTTCTGACCAGCACAGGCCTGTCCACCCCTTGTCCCCCCGCGTCATCCCTTTACGTCCCTCCTTTCGTCTTTATTAGCCTAGTTGCACAAATATGAGACGTTAAGCAATATCCTATATCTATCCAAGTCTTCATTACTGTCATCAAAAAGTTTCGATTACTGGGTTGATTTGATATATTTGTAAAATCTGAATAAGCCATGTGTGTGGTGTTGAGTCATAAGCTTTCTTGTAGTCAATGTAGTTTACGTGAATATTCCTTTCCTTATTGTGTGCCAGATTTATTACAGTAGAGTCGATAATGAGTTGTTTTTTACATCCCTGTGAATTCTAACAGCATCCTTTTTGTTTCTTGGCCATGATATTGTGTACTTCGCATTGAGTATATACGTTATTTGTTATGAATGAAGTCAATATTTTATATGTAGTTGGTAGACATGTAATTGGCCGATATTTACTTGGATACTTCGTGTCATTATCTTTCAGTTTCATAAAGGTTACTCCTTCAGTAAAGAATTCAGGTATTTCTATAACTCCATCTATAAACTCGTTGAGACATTTGGTGATTTGCTTGTGAGTAGTATTGAATTTCTTATACCAACAAATTTGAATATTGTCATTACCTGGTGCTTTCCAGCTATGTGTAGCACTGATTGTCGACTTTAATTCATCAACAGTTATACCTTCGAATCTCATCTCATTAATATCGCTCATCCTAGCTATTTCATCTTGAATCCATAGTGCATCCTGGTTGTGTGTTACCGGGTTACCCCATATTCCTGTCCAAAACTCTACTATCTCTGTCTTAGTTGTGATCCATTTCCTGTTATTTCTTCGGTACTAGATAGTTTTTGGTAAAACTGCTTTTTCTTTTCTTTAAACATTCGGTTTTGTTCTTTTCTAATACTTCATTCTCTATATCTCTTTAATCTCTTAGCTAGAGCACTTACTTTTTGATTACGTGTATCCAAATATTCGTGAATGGATTCGTTCAGTGTTTCATGCTTTGTGTGAACCTTGAATCTTTCAAATATATTTTGGCAGTAACGTACCACATTTTAGATCGATTACCCATTCGTTGTTGTAGTCTACTGATATATTTCCTAAATTAATCGATTCTCCCAACTAGTCGCTGTTCACATAACGGTATTTTCTTCTCCTGTTTTGTTTCTAAAGAGTTTGCAGATTTTTCCTTTAAGTCCAAGTATCTTAGCACTGATACAGCTGCACAATAAATTGACGCATGAATGTTTGCAAATGATAGTTCGTCTTCTGTGTTATCTGATAAAATATGTGTGTTTATTATGTGTATTGCTGTCTTCATTTCCATTGAATGCTTGAGTTTAGGTATGTCTGGTCTTTTGTTTGGTTCTATGTGCGCAAACTCCGACATGGCTGTTGTAAATGCTTAAGCTAGGATGTTCTTAAGATTGATAATGTCAGGTGTATTTTCTATTGCGTTATCCATATCTACCATTTGTGTTTGATCGTCTAGTCGTTCTGGTAGGTCTGGTTGTTCTGGTAGGTCCGGACGTTCTGGTAGGTCTGGATGTTCTGGTATGTCTGGACGTTATGGTTCGTCTGGAATTTCTGGTATAACTGGTAGATCTGGATGTTGTAGCAGGTATGGCATTACCGGTAATTCTGGAAGTTCTAGTAGTTCTGGTAACAACTTGTCTTCTTCTTTGCTGTCCTCTGTAGTGCCGTTATCATCTTGATGTGCTTGTAGTTCGTCTTTCAATTCGCGTCTTAGTCTAATTTAATATGTTTTTCTGGTAACATTTTATTTTGAACTATGTGTTATTATTTATGATATAATAACATAGACTACTTCTGACACGTACAGCTACATTCTCATAAAGACCATCTCAGGGTTATCTCTTCTTTAATTAATCACATTATTGCACTTGTGGGATTGAATCTTTAAACGTTTCAAAATATTTGTGACAATATTGTTTTAAGATTAAGTTGGAAAAGGTGTTATGTTACTCTAAAATAGACTCACACATGAAAGAAGTTTATTCGCTATTTGAATACATTAATCAGACAATTTACAAACACAGTTCCATATATTTGTTTTTAAAAACAAAATTTGTAAATGCTTTCATAAAAAATATTGCACCTAAAAATTTGTGCTTGTGTATTTTACCAGTACGAGATCGTTTAAAATGCTTTCATAACTTTAAGGTTTTAAGCTACGTTATTTGATAGTTAAAACTCACCCCCTCACATAGGCCAAGAACACAGCAGAGAACGAGTCCAGCAAAACACAGGCGTCTTCCCAATGTGGCCATATCTTCTCCGTCTAGTGTATGTTTAGTCGCCGACTTCTGTTGAGACGATGAACTGAAAGCTTAAAACCCCTGCTTTTATATAAATCCAGCAATGATCGTCATCATTTAGGAATTAGATTTATTGAATCCTACGCAACACGGTATTGTAAAATAATTACAAACATCCCACGTAGTAAAACAATATTGAATATGTATAATGTGTATCCTCACATCAGTTGTACATAATATTGAAACAAAAATGAGCCCTTGAGAGCAAGAGTGGTCTAAGTATTTTGGAATCAGTTAAATGTCAGAGTGCACGTTACAACGTACATAATGCAAAAGCAATGCAAAACAATCAAATTATAACCTTTCTGTCAGAAGAATTGACTTTGGCCACTATTGCCAATACTGAAATGACAAAACCTGTATTTGTTTTCAGATATTTACTGCTCTCTAGTGAGTAAATTACTTGAAATAAAACTTAAAACACTATTGATAAATGAAGTTAGTGATGTTCCATCTGTGCCATTGACTTAGGTAAAAAAAATGTGACTTAGACCACTCTTGCTCTCAAGGGCTGAAATAAAGGTTGTAGCATGAAGTACCAAGCTAGGTAGAGGTTGGTGTGGAGCAGGTCGCTTCCAAGCACCGATACAAAGAAGCGGACATCCTCCAAGCAATGTCTGCCACCCTCGCATACTGGGACTTGTGTAAATGTTGATTATGTGAATGGAAATATTAATTAATAAATAATATCAGTAAGTGAGTAGGAGGATATCCAAACAGAGCTGCATGCAACAGGTGTTTTCATCAGTAAGTGAGTAGGGGTATATCCAAACAGAGGTGCATGCAACAATTGTTTTCATCCCACTGACCAAGCTCGCTCGACCTTCTGTTCTTCTCCACTTCCTGGTTTAAGAGGAATCAGGAATCATTCAAAGGACTCGGTCGCGTTGCGTGTGTTTTCTAGAGTTTTAGTCAGGTTTACTCGGAACAAAACCGGATGGGATGTTATGAGGTGGGTGGGGTTGAATCACGCGGTTGTTTGAGAAAAGAGTTCCTTAGGGCTACTTTTGTGTGCTGCACGTGGTTAAAGGCCCAGTCTTGTCTTGAAATCGTAACAGCTATTTTATTCCATATTATTTACTACAATTCAGAATTAAAAAAGTCCGCCCCAACCGGGAATCGAACCACGGATCTCCCGCATTCCAGACAGGCGTCTTAACCACTAGACCATCAGGACGGGTACATTTTAAGCTCTGAATTGTAGTTGCATTATACATCTGAATGTACTGTTTCACGTATGTAGAAAAAAGAATTTTCAAAATCGGTTGAACGAAATCGGATTTATTGACATTTGAACCGAGGTGTGCTAAAACTACGTGTGACGTCACTTGGGGGAGAGAAACGAGCTCGGCCGGTCGCCCGCCACCTGCTACCTTCAGACACAGCGATGTATGCGCGAGGGAGGCCGTATCGTGTTCAGGCGATAACACCATAGATCACACAAACATAGGAAAAAAACATATGGTATATTTCTTCCAATCAATGTATTTTGCAAAGTTACTGTTTATTGTAATGAAGGAAATCGTATCTTATAGATAATTGGATGAGCGCAGCGAGCGAAGCGAAGACTTCAATTTCACTGACCCCCCAAAAAATTTAGCTCGGGTGTTTTTTTTTTTTTTTTTGTTTTTTTTGTATTTTTGTCTGTTTGTTCGCTGTCTACCGGGCAAACGGCATATGCGATCTTGATGAAAATTTGACAGGACCTTCGAAATCTCTAAACTTAGACTTGCCACGTTTTTGGGTACAATCGAAGAAATATTTCTCATGAATATCGTACTTTTACGATTTTTTTTCGATTTTTTGTGCGATATTTTCGTGCCATTTGGGCCAATTCTGACCAAACGGGTAGGGCTACAACGTTCATATTACACATGGACATTAAGGTTATGGTAGTGAAGTACCTTTTGAAAGAAAAATTTGAAAAATTTAGCCAGAATACATAGAAAAAAAGGTTTTAATATAAGTTTTTCAATTTTTAGTGCGATATTTTCCTCTCATTTGGGTCCATTCTGACCAAACGGGTGGGGCTACAACGTTCAGATTCCACATGTATATTAAAATTATGGTGATGAAGTACCTTTTGAAAGAAGAAGTTGAAAAAATTAGCCAGAATCCATAGAAAATAAGGTTTCAATATGAGTTTTTTGAGGTTTATAATATCAATTAACAAGAAACAATAGAAACTTGACAACAATCACCTACAATGCATTCATAAAGCACTTGCAAAGGAAAAGTGGTCCCACGCAAACTAGAAACCTACAAAAACGCTCATCCATCAACGCGGCGGGACTTTAGCGTTTTCCTAGTTATATATTATTACGAAATGCCACGATCATTATATCGCCCATTACTATACATCCGAATAAACACAACACGTGTTCATGATTGTCACAAGATTTAAAAAACAACACTAATATACAATATGAACACACTAAAGCACAAAGTACATGCAGTTTTCATTGGATGATTGTAGCGAGCGTAGCGAGCGAAGCGAAAACTTCAATTTCACTGACCCCTCAAAAAATTTAGCTCCAATGTTTTTATGTTTTTTTTTTTTTTTTTTTTTTTGTTTGTTTGTTTGTTCGCTCGATTCCGGGCAAACGGCATATGCGATCTTGATGAAATTTTAAGGCGACCTTCGAAATCTTTGAACTTAGACGTGCCACGTTTTTGGGTACAATCGAAGAAATATTTCTCATGAATATCGTACTTTTACGTTTTTTTTTTTTTGATTTTTAGTGCGATATTTTCGTGACATTTGGGCCAATTCTGACCAAACGGGTGGGGCTAGAACGTTCATATTTCACATGGACATTAAGGTTATAGTGATGTATTGCTTTTTGAAAGAAAAAGTTGAAAACATTATCCAGAAACCATATAAATAAAGGTTTAAAATTAAGTTTTTTGAGGTATTAAATTCACAATTAACAAGTAACAATAGAAACTTGACATCAATCACCTACAATGCGTTCAAAAAGCACTTGATAAGTAAAGAGATCCCACGCAAACTAAAAACATACAATAAAGCTCATCCATCAACGCGACGGGACTTGAGCGTTTTCCTAGTAATAAAGAATAGAGGGCCAAGAATGGATCCTAGAGGCTCTCCACATACAATTCTGCTAGGGTTAAAAAATAAACTTGTTAATTAATTCCATCACTGCTGGTAGTTTCGGTGATTTGAAAGCGGTTATTAAAATATGATTCTATTAGTTTAAATGCTGTTCCACGGAAGCCATAATTTATCAATTTATTCAACAAAATTGTGTGGTCTCCACAGTCAAAAGCTTTAGAGAGATCACAAAATATTTCTTGTGGATTAAGTTTTTGTTCAAATGCTTCAGTAATCATTTGAAGAAAGTTATTTAAGCTGTGTTTCGTGGAACGATTTTTACGAAAACCAATTTGGTGATCAGATATTATGTTGTACTTATTTATGTACGACTACGAGTACATATAATACATAACTCTTTCAAGGATTTTTTAGAAAGACGGTAAAATAGATATTGGACGATAGTTATCTAATGCTTTTCTATGCCATTTCTTAAAAATGGTAGAGACTTTTGATATTTTTAGTTTGTCCGGAAATATACCTTGTGATAAACATTCATTAACAATATAACTGAGTGGTTCAGCTATGAATCTAACACTGTTTCAGTAGCGAAACTGGTATACCATCTACACCACTCGAGTGTTTTTTCTTAAATGAATTGACAACTTCAATAATATCACCCGAGTTCACAGGAAACAAGTTAAATGAATTGGCCTTGTCAATTTGTACGTTACTTAAAAATTCCATAACAACGGACTCGTCACTTTTATTATTCTAAGGTCCAGAATTTCAATGTCTAGTTAAAATTTATCTGCCAGTTAGTCCTCTCAGTAAATATTTACAAGGCTTCTGATTGGTGGTTGCCTTAGTGAAAACAAGTTATGTGTCAGTTAAATTTACTTGCCACTTTAACTGGACATTGAAATACCGGGCCTTATTCAATTTAGAGGCAATTTCAGTAAAATATAAGTTGAAAACGTTAGCAATTATTTGTTAATCGTCTATAATGCGCCCTTCTGGAGATTTAATTCATAATTTTTTTTTGATGTGTTGTGTTTTTGGATGAGCGTAGCGAAGCGAGCGAGCGAGCGAAGCGAAGATTCCATTTCACTACACTAGAGAAAAAAATCCGGAATGTTTTTCTTTTTTTTCTGTTTGTATTATTGTGTGTCTGTTAGCACGATTCCGGCTAAACCGATGCTCCAATTGCGATGAAATTTGATGGAGGCCTTCGAAATCTCTAAACCAAGAACTGCCACGTTTTTGAGCGCAATCGAATAACTATTTTTCATTGAAATCGCAATTTTACGATTTTTTTCGATTTTTTAAAAATTTCTTCAGCTTATAACACCTACATGCTGTATCCAATTTTAATGATTTTTTCACAGAACATTAATTTTATGAATTTATGTATTCGTGTGAAATTTGAGCGCAATAGAAAAACTATTTCTCGTGAAAATCGAAATTTTACGTTTTTTTTTCTTTTTTAAAACAATCCTTTGAGTTAAAACACCATCATTCTTTATCATATTGTAATGATTTTTTCACAGAACCTTAATTTTATGAATTAATATGTTCGTGTAAAATTTGTGCGCAATCTAATAATTATTTCTTATGAAAATTTCAATATAAGGTTTTTTCTTTTTTTAAATTACGATTAATTAAAAAAAAAAAAATTTAAGTTAATTTTTTATTTATTTGAATTTAATTTAAAAAAATCTTCAACTCAGTAATGATTTTTTTACAGAACAACAGAAAATCCGCATAACACATGGCAGCTCAATGCACCAATAACGCTCATCCAACAACGCGGCGGGACTTAAGCGTTTTCCTAGTTTATTTGTTTATTTACTATTACCTATAAATGGTTTTGGATTTATTATCACTTTTTCTTATTTTATCATATAAATATATTATATATAACTTTTTAGCATGTCTAATGGTTTTCATATAGCACTTTTTATATTTATTATAATACTGCAAAATAAAGGCATCTCGAAAACGATTTTTTAGAATAAATAAACATTTTAAATTTAACCTAGAAGTTTTAATACCAGAAGTAATCCATGTATTGTTTTTGTTAGCAAGGTTAATGTTTTGATGCTTTATTGGAAATGCAGTATTAAAAATCCCCAAAAATATGTCATAAAATACGTCAAAGCTTTAATTAGCGTTGTCGGTTAACAGGATTAGTGTGGCTCTTTGGTCTTGTGGTTAGCGTATCTGCTTCCAATGCAGAAGGTCCAGGGTTCGATTCCCGCTAAAGTCAGAAGTTTTTAACTTATGATTTGACTTAAGTCCATCAGTTCTTGTCTTACGAGTTTGTGAACGGTGACTTTGGAGCCGTTCTAGCAACGAAGCACATAATAAATTCAGAGTTGTTCTGAATCGGCCTTGTTGATTCTGGCGTTAATTCCCGGGTGTTCACACTGTCCATACCACTGATTGCTATATTCCTTATTAAAAATATCGATCTTTGGTTGGTTATCGCTCACTCGTCGATTGCGTCGGGGCCTGCAGGGTTGGCTTGGTCGCTTTGATTTAAAGTCCCCCACTGAAAATCAGTTATATAACTTAGTGGGTAGACTCTAAATAAAAAAATTATTTAATTTAATTTATTGGGTCCCAATTCATCTCACCTAAACGTTCATTAAATATTTGTATCTGGTCAACGCTAAAAATTCTCCTGTGAGTGATCTTCGTGACGGGGATGTTTACACCTGATACCTGAAATGCAATAAGTTGAGCAAAGTGGTCCGATAAATTGCTTATAATAACTGAACAGCGAAAGTTATCAGGAATTAAATTTGTCCCTATCGATAGAAGTGTGTGTAAAATGAGCAGGATCAATCCTTGTAGCTTCATGTGTAGTCAAATGTATATTAAAACACTGCAGGAGGTTTGTTAGCTTAAGGTTATTACAGATTTTTTGGAAGTGTCAATATTTAAATCTCCATTCAAAATAAGTTTACTTTGCTTCTAAATAACAAGTTCTAAAACTGCTTGAAGAGTATAAATATCTCCAGACGGGGGTCGATACAGACTTAAGATAGTTATATTTTCGATTGACTTTTTACTATTACTCAAATTAAAGATAATGCCTGCTATTTCAATTATACCTTCAATGCTTCACTTTTCAAGTTCAAGTATCTTCGTTGCTTTAGTTTGCAACAGCTTGTTTGCAAAGATTGCTACTCCACCACATTTTTTTCTTTTTACGACAATATGCACCAATTAAAGTGTAATTAAGAATACTTATTTGGAATTTTTCGCATTCACTCATCCAATGTTCAGATAGACACAATATATCGACATTTTCTTTCACAGAAATTTGATCATATAAAAAGATTTCTATGTTATTTATGGAGTTTGCTAGACTCTGGATGTTTTGATGTAATACATTGATAGCTGTTGATTTGATTATACTTTGAGATTGGTGGGATAAGGTAAGTTTGGCATTTTTCTTTCTTAAGCACAAGTAGCAAGGTGGTTCTGGAACCGGCAGAAACAAAACACCACTATCCATGTTGAGTGTTAGGTTGGCAGTGTTAATGGATTACGAATTTAAAAATTTATCACATTGGAATTTCTTTTGCCTCGAGATTTGACTTGATTAATCTTGGGGTTTCTGGACTGTCTGGTTCTGCTAGAGATTGGAGATACTGTTTCCACCAACATAATATCCACGGTCGGAGAGGAGAGGTTTCCATGGGCGTCAATGTGGTTTGGACATTGGGTGACATCAGTAGGATCAGCGATGCAGCGAACGGCTGAAGTCTCGATAAACTTAGATTCTTTGTCAAGTGATGAGATCACATCTGGCATAATCCTAGGGCTGTTGCGTCGTGTCGATGATGAGGCACTGCTCGACGTTTCGCCTCCCATGTTGGTGGCTTCTTCAAGACTGAATTATAATATGATTGATGAAGCAGGTATAAATACAGCCTGCTTCATCGACGTAATGCACGCATTTGCGACGAGAATGAGGTGTCGCTGACTTGTATTGGAGACTGGAATTGGTCACATCTTGTGGGATGGTTCGAGGCTGTAGTAGAGGAACATGGAAACGTGTTCTTTGTCTGACTCTATATGTATGACTCTGTATATATTGTCAGTTTAGTTTTGTAGCAGTGTATACTGTTATTGATAGTTATAACCAGTGTTGTGCCGTTATCTAGATAATGTTATCTAGATAATCATCTAGATAACATTGTGTTATCTATTATCTTATCTAGATAACATGATTTCAAAGTATCTATTATCTTATCTCAGATAATATTTCTGGTTATCTATTATCTGAATCTTCACATTAGATAACAGATACAAAAAATCAGAATCACTACCAATAAATATTAACATGTCGTCTAAAATAGTGTTTGTTTTTTTTATCATGATTTTCAATGGGAAGATTAAGATTGGCCAAAACCTAGATCGTAATTCAATCTGGTAGCTTTTTCGCATGTGGTTTTTTGTAAGCAAAGAATGTCCATTGTTTTCAATTGGGACTTAATGAATACTAGACCGCTTCGCGAACGCTTTTTTTAGTCGCATTGATATAGAGATGAGCTTTTTTAAGTTTTTAGTATGCGTGGGATAACAATAGAATGAAAAATATCTCGAGGCCAAAAGACTTGCTTCTGTAAGCATTGTAGGTGATTATTGTCAAATTTCTATAGTTATACTTGATATTACCATTGAGTATATAACCATACTCAAAGATATTACTTGTTAATTATACACCTATAAAAGGCTTTTATTAAAACCTTTATTTCTATGAATTTTGGCAAATTTTCCAACTTTTTCTTTCAAAAGGCAGTACATCACTATAATCTTAATGCATGTAAAATATGAACGTTGTAGCCCATCCGTTTGGTCAGAATCGTCCCAAACATCACGAAAATATCGTATTAAAAATCTGGGAAAAAATCGTAAAAGTACAATTTCTATGTGAATTGTTTCTTTAAATGTCCCTAACATAATTGTAAGGATTTCAAACGTTCCCATAAAGTTTCATCAAGATCGGAGTAGCCGCTTTGCCCGGTTGCGAGCCAAATATCACGAAAATATCGCATTAAAAATCGAAAAAATTGTAAAAGAACAATTCATGAGAAATATTTCTTTGATTGTACCCAAAAACGTGGCAAGCCTAAGTTCAGAGATTTTGAAGGTCCCCTCCAATTTTCATCAAGATCGCATATGCCGTTTGCCCGGTAGAGAGCGAACAAACAGACAGAAAAACAAACATAAAAACACCCGAACTAATTTTTTGGGGGGGTCAGTGAAATTATTATTGGTCTTCGTTTTGCTCATCCAAAAAGTTTGTCTTCCCCTTTGCAATGTCTTCGTTTAACTTGACCAGGAAAAAGGTTATTTTTTATTTGAACTTAAAATAACTTACAAATGTAAGCTTAGATCGTATTATTGTAGATTAACTTGAACTTTTCAAAATTTCGCCTACAAGCTAACAAACATGAACTTTCTGAAAGTTCAATATCGTTAATATTTGAATAGCAAACTTAGCTTTAAAAGGCCCATTTAAAAAAATAATATCCCAAACATTTCAGTCAAACTATCCTTCCCTGTTCCCATTGATTAAAGAAGGCATGACCTAGATTAGAACCCTGAAACATATTACGGAAAATTGAATTGGGTCTTTAAGCCGATTTTTCTGGTAAAAGTATCTATTATCTATTATCTAGATACATTGCCAGTATATGTATCTATATCTAGATACAATTCATGTCCATTATCTATTATCTGTATCTAGATACTTTTTTAGGAAGAGTATCTTATCTTTATCTAGATAATATTTTTGGTTATCTGGCACAACACTGGTTATAACTTGGTAGTGTAGAAACAGACTATAGCATATTAAGTAATTATTTAAGAAATAATTATTGTAGTAATTGTATTATTAGAACAATAAGTAATTTGTCTTAGGTTCGCAGGGATAGGGATTGGCTCACGGTTGGAGCGCGCATCTCGTGTAAAGAGCTAGGTAGTTGTACATTATCTAGTGAAGGGTATTTTATTGTGCAGTGTAGTTTCGTAGTTAGGGCTCGTGGTACCTCTAATGGGTCGGTATATTGCCGATATTTTGTCGTGTATGCTTTCTTATATTTTCCTCAAAACATTGAGTATGAAAGACTGACTAAGGTGGGTCAGCCAGAGCGTGAGTTTGTGTGTGGGCCATTGATATTAAACCCCTGTAGAAGTCTAAATTAGCAGTGTCCAATACTTCCGCACAGGCGCGAGCGTAACAAATTGAAGCGTCGAAAATCCAGTTCAAGATGGCGATTTGGCGTTTTAATTTATGCTTTTTCAAAGCAATAAAGTATTTTACTGGATTGTGTGATATGGTTTTAGCTTGTGCAGCATGATATTGAATAAACAGAAACAACAAGAAGTTAATGCATAAGGGAATTTAGTAATCATTTGATGTTAAAATCTAGTATGCTCAGCTGTCAAACTGGCGGCCACTTTAAAAAATATATGGTCTTCAAATCGCTCCAATTTGATTAACATGTAAACTGTCATTTCAAGATGGCTTCCAATTGTAACGGAAGTGGACCACCGACTGCTAATCTAGCCTAACAGTAGTTAAATATCAATGGTGTGGGCTACGTTTCTAACAAGAAATGTGCTGGTCAGCAGTCGGATATGGCTGGTCGGTCGGTGACCGGGATTCCGGTGCAATGAGGATAATTGTGACGACTAGTAGAGTTGCTAAGTGAATTAGGTTCACGCGGCGGGCATTCTCGGATTTGTATAAGTGGGGGGGTATATTATTTTCCCGCGAGTTATCATAGTATACGGATTTTAACATACATGCTGGAGGCGATTGAAATTGCGTCGGCTTGTTGTGATTATTGTCGATGTGTTAAATATGGGGATTGATTCTAGGAAGAATTAGTTGGGTACGGGTAGTTTAAATATGTGTTGTACTACATAACAGAGGTTTGGGGCGTAAGTCTGATTTGGCCGCTGGAAAGTTGTTTTTCAAGTTGTGGAATTATTATTGCGGGTTTATTTATGATATGGATAGCAGGGAACATAATTAGTTGGATATGGTGGTATCCTGGGGTCGTGGTCGCAGATCGCATTCGTCGTCGTGAATAATTTGTCTGTTAATTTGTCCGGTCCCATACGACCGAACGCCCAAATAGATTGAGCTGAAATTTTAAACAGACATCCGTGACCAGGTAACTAAGTACGACTAACAAAATGAGCAAAATTCGTCGCGATTTAAACTTACAAGAAATTATAAATTGAAAAATAGGCTTAAAATGTGTAGGTTAAATTTTAACGCCAATGGTTTTGGTTTTGAACACTATATTTTTTATTAGTTATTTGTCAAGCTGTGAAAATTGCGTGCAGTAATCAAGGTGTATCGAATCTTTCACGCTCAAGGTACCCAATTGCGCTTGGAGATTGAGTAAACCTTGCAATCTTTACACGTTTTTCGTACTGTCTTTTTTTCCATAATATTGTCACAGATGATAGACCACACTGCGTGAAATACATTTCAAGACATTTTTAATACTAGAACAAGAATACACACTTAAAAACAATTAACCAAGGTCGTTTACACCAAAAAAATTGCGAATTTTCGAGTCGCATTTCCTGACTCTTCCTCAGGCAGAGTCTAACGGACGCCCGTGCGGTCTCCTCTCGGGCGGGCAGGTACAATGTTGACAGGGAGGGGGTGGCTGCGCGCTCTGTTGACGTCTGGACGAACTATCGGGATCCACATGGGGTGGGAATCTGTTATCGTATATCTCATGAATAATCTTTCCCAACCAGGGGATTGAATTCAAGTCTCACACATTTCGGGTCTAAGGACGCCTTAGCTAACGAGACTAGGAAAACTCAAAAGTCATTGTTAGACGAGTGAGTGAGTCATGTGTTAACGTGGCTTAACGCGGCCTAACGCAGTGACATTAATTGCATTTAATTTTTATTATTATAAATGTATAAATAAAACGGTTTTGATTTTAGTTTATTATATAAGAGGCTCGTCAAATGTAAGGCCAAAATGCGCCATTCTAGCCTATGATAGGCTAGCTAGGGAGGCCTTTGGTATGGAGAAAAAGGAAATGTTACCGGGAACTCAACACATTGCTCACTCACTCGTCTAACAACGACTTTGGCGTTTTCCTAGTAAACGTATCAATAAGATTTATTGTGCGTAATGAAAGGGGTGAGAGTTTGAAATTTCAATGTAAAGCTGTATTTTTTTGGTTGCAAAGAATCACCCAGAAATTTTTTCAAACAAACTCTGACGTCGCGTGAGTTGAGTCGTGTGCAACTGGTTTGGTCGGTGTGTCCTATTTAAATGCCGGTATCTAGTTGAACCCTGTTTGCTGTCGAAGGCGTCGTTGCCCTTGACGACCTCCCCAATGACGACGACAATGACAACACAAACAATGACAAAAACCAGGATGACCACAACGTGAGAACGCTCTCCCTTCCCTCCCCTTGCCTGTGGCTGGTCCTGACCAGCATGGGCACTTGCAGGAACAGCTAGAATGGCCTAATCTGACCTAACGTTTGACTGGCCCTTAATCTTAAGAAACTAAAATATTCGGATGTGTCGGCATCGACATTGTGGGATTGGTCTGCTTTAAATTAAATAGAATATAGACAGTATCCACAAGCGTTTATTAGCATACAATAAAACTCTGTACAGAGAATTGAATTTGAAAACAATTAAATATAAAGGTAATGAAGCCATCTACATTGACAAACTTTATTTGATATATTTAGTTTGTGAAAGTTGGTATTCAGTTTATTTGAATTCACTTTAAGAAAAACTTTTCTGAGTTCTTTGGCCTCTGACGTTGTGCATGATCCATCCCTGAAGTGCGCGACGTTCATGTGGAATCCAGGTACGTTGGGCTCACCACAGCTGAGCCCGTGAAAGCAACGAGACCCTCTGTTGTGTTTTGAGTGAGGGGCCTTGATCTTCACCCTGTATGAACACAAAGCACACAGACTCACAGAAAAATTTATTTAATTCGTTATTCCAGCAAACATATTTATTTTTGTACGGAGTATGTGGATTCGTTTTATTTCATTGTTTTACTAGACTTTGCTGAAATTCAACCCAATTGTTATCGAACATCGATATTCTGCATTTCTATTCAAGACATGCTTAGCTTATTTGGTGAAATTGATATGGAATAACATGCCGAATAAAAGTGGATTTTGAAAATCACTCAATATAAGATTTTATTTTGCTCCAGAGCAGGAGTAAGAACTTATATAAGTGATACACGTTAAATTAAGCAAATCGCATGCATTATAGTTACAACTTGAACGTAGGAATTGTTGTTGGGGATGGGGCAACATACATCCCCACCCTTTTTTTCTTGTGACCCCCCTACCATTACTTGAGATCATATGCACCCAGTCACATCGAACACCCACAGGGCCACAACAAATGACCAAGCCCTCATGTTCGAGCTATCCTCACCTGTCCACGATATCAACTGTGTCGCCTCCAGGGGTTCATCTAAGGTCGCGTGGGTCACCAAGCACCTCAACATCTTGCCTCCAGCTCTCTTCGGCTGGAGTGTGAGAGTCTGCCTGATGGTCCCCGTCATCCAGGGCCACCTCCACTCGTCGTCAGGGCCGACTTGGTTCTCGTCGTAGTCGTCAGGTGGATGACGTCTTCACCCAGGAACCAGGTTATGTTGGCGCCTGGCCGAACGTTCTTCACCTCACAGGTGGCCGAGAGTTCAAACAAGGCGTATGTTACGTTCATAGTCGGTGCAGTGGGGCGACCTGAAGCAAGGCAAGACATATGTGAAGAAAATACAGGCGTACTGACCTTACTAAACTTGTGTATAATATGGTTATAACAAACGCTGCAAGCAACTATCATTCAGAATAACTGGTGGTGGGCATCGAACCAGTGTCCTCCGAATTAGAGATCACTTTTAATGAAAGAGCTACTTCTGTGTGCCAATGTTGTGTTTATTGCATACAAATTATTCCATTGTTCATTGATTTACTTTAAGTAGTGACCATGAGAAGTAGCAAATAAATAATTCTCATTTGGTTATAAAATACTGTTAATTTCAATATAGAAACTCGAAAAAAAGGCAACATCTAGTCATGATCATAGCATTGCAATCGCTATCCTTCTATTAAATGACACGTGTTATACATATATACGAATATTTGGGCATTCTTACGATTAACTTATAAGGATTAGCTAAGCGTTGCAGAAACTTATGTTTTCAACTGCCATGGACCCAAACGTTAAAATAGAAATGATGGTTACAATGCCCAATTCCTGCCCACCTCCTAAATGTAAGATTTAACTAAATGAATGGATGTTAAAGAATTATTATTATTAATAACTCAAAATTCCGGGAACTTCACTAACCGATTTCTCTGCACAGATAATTTCCGGAACCGAAGAAAAGGTAATTGTGTTTGCTTACGTTCTACAACGATCGCCATTACTCGCACGTGTTCCATCCACGACGGAGCGCGAATGTACAGCTTCACCGGTCCGCTGTCCGCCTCTCTAATGTTGGTCAGCTTGAGGCCACACTCGCCGCTGTCTAGTCCGGCCCCGAGGTAGAGATGCCGGCCGGTGCTGTGGGAAGAGTTGGCCCCGTCGTTGAAGGAGAGCTCGCGAGACATGCCCGGCAGAGAGAATCTGCACTGGAGTAGGAGTTCCTTCCAGTCTATACTGAACCTCGCCTCCCCGCCCGGAAGGACGACAGCCTCTCTTGGTGTTGTTAGGATGTGTTGAGGCATGGGGGTCCATTCTGTAGCGAGGGAGAAACATGTCTCAGACATATTGATACAGCTTATGGGCAGGGTAATAAGGTCCATTAAGTTGGCCCCACCACCATCCTCGTAAGGCATGCGAAAAATCGTTATGTCCAAAAGACTAATGACAGCTTTGTGCTACA